>PVJC01026080.1:0-24284 GCA_004026665.1 Murina feae
GCCTCCGTACCTCTGTACTTTGCTTCCGCTGCTGCTCTGAGTCTCAGACTCTTCTCTGGTTGTAGGATTTTCACTCAGCCAGCCGTCCTGTGGGTGCGAGGGGTGTCCGTGTGTTCTTTTCGCGGTTTTTCTGAAATAGTTGTTCACAGCTGCATATGCGGTGTCTACCCTATGCCGCCATCTTGTTTCTCCGAGATTAATTTTTTAAAAATATATTTTATTGATTTTTTACAGAGAGGAAGGGAGAGGGATAGAGAGTTAGAAACATTGAGAGAGAAACATAGATCAGCTGTCTCCTGCACACCTCCTACTGGGGATGTGCTTGCAACCAGGGTACATGCCCTTGACCGGAATCGAACCCGGGACCCTTGAGTCTGCAGGCCGACGCTCTATCCACTGAGCCAAACCAGTCAGGGCAAGAGATTAATTTTTGTAAATATTAGTCTCTCTGAGACAGTTGCCTGAAGATTCAATCAACATACAGAGTTGACCTCTAATTAAAAATTTTGGGAGGCAGGTGAAAACTTTTACACATTTTTTTTTTAATTGACCAGTTCTCTAGAGTGAGTCTGGCCCAGAAACAGGAATTCTCCTGTAAATTATATGAAGCCATCCATATGTGATTACAGATGTCTAAGTTAGATAAAAACCCAAAAGGACTTAAAATCCCTATATTAAGGAAAATACAAGATAAAATGAATACCACTACTCTCTTAATTTAAAGATGGAGAGTAATTAGCTGCTTAATAAGACAATGACACAGGGTCATACTTTCTCATCTTTAGCCTATATAATAAAAGCCTGCAAATTGACTGAACAGAACAACCGGTCGCTATGACGTGCACTGACCACCAGGGGGCAGATGCTTAACGCAGGAGCTGCCCCCTGGTGATCAGTGCACTCCCACAGGGGCATGCCACTCAGACAGAAGCCAGGCTCACAGAGCAGCAAGCCGAGCAGTAAGGAGCAGCGAGCAGGCGGGCGGTAAGGAGTGAGGGGTCCCGGACTGCAAGAGGGCGCAGGCTGGGTTGAGGGACCCTTTCTCCCCTACCCCATGCATAAATTTCATGCACCGGATCTCTAGTCAGAATATAATTGAAGAATATTTATTCCTCTCTTGCCATAAGATAGATCACCTGCTCAACGAGAAACTCATCCATAGCTGGATATATGAAATAAGTTAATAATAGCTAACATGAATAGATGTCTACTGAATGCTAGGCACTGAGCTAATAAGCACTTTATATTATTCCATTTAATCCTCACAACAGTCCTATGAAACAGGTACTATTTTTTTTTATCCCCAGCTTATATTGAAGAAATTGAGGGGCTCAGAGATCATAAATTATTTGCCCAAGATCATATAGCCAGTAACCCTTAGATCAAGGATTCTAATCAAGGTCTGACTTGAAAATTCACACTCTTAATCACTCTCTTCTATGCTGTTCTAGTTTCATGATATAGTTTTATGGAAGATAAAATACAATGTCTCCATACAGAGCTTTTCAACTGAATTTAAAAGTAGAGTACAGGAAGGAGTGAGAGAAGAAAACTGAAATCCATCCAGATCTCAACTCTTGTCTCATTCCTTTTTTTGTTCCTTCTAACAGGGCCATCGACAGAAAGACTACATTGAGGGGAATGAAGAACATCTGGCTGAGAGATAAACCCAGATGGGTTAGACAGTAGAGAAAAGAACTGTCATTTCTGTTGGAAATGATAGTAGCATTTTAGTCTAAAAAATGGAGGAAATAGTACTCTGCTTTAAATAAATATAGGGAAGCACTCTGTGCCAATCCCTCCTGATCAGAATCACTTCCTAAAGCATGAAATTTGTTAACTGGCAGTTTCTTCTCAGGCCAAGTGTAGAGGAAAAAAGTCAATTAAGGGAAGAAAATTCTTAACTGTTCTGAGATTGGAATAGTCTTTGAGGAATGTGGCCAGGGTGATCATCCATGACCAGGCAGGCCAAGGAAGCAAAACAAAGTAACAACACACCTGGTCAAACTGCTAAATGTCAGATGGACAGACATTCTTTTGTTTTACATGCAACACACAAGAAGAAATTGATTATTTATTAGAGGAAAGCCAAGTTTCAGAAAGTAGGTGTAATACTTTTGTTTCAACATTAAAATGAAGAAAGTAGATTTTTATGTTTACAATGCCAAACTCTTGAGTTTGTTTGGTATTTCTGCCTGAAGCCAAAATTGACAGGTAAATTATTATGTAATACTTGATTGCATCCAATAGAATTACACAAGGTAAATTGGTTGGCATTTATGAAAATTTCAAAAACACGTGATCAAAACTGTTATAGTTTGTTTTGAAGAATATTTATCTAGGGGAAACTTTCTAATTCATTTCACCCTCCTAACACTCTCCCTTTCCTGATAAACTTTCTCTGCTTATTCAGTTGTTTAATTTTCAGATTAAAGGCACTAGGGAAGCTTCTGTCAATTCCATTAGGTGTTAAAGAGTTCATGTTCCCACTTAGTGTGACCGTAACACATAAAAAAGGAATTTCATACTAAAAAGCTTCATATACCAGATCAGAGGCCAAAGGACTACAGAGCTATCAATACTAGTGCCTACTGAAAAAGTTTGGCTAAATAAAAAAAAAACAGGAAGGGAAAAATCATTGTGCCTTGATGTATGAAACATGGCTGCAAAAAGTCAAAAGCACACTACTAGATAATAAGAAATGTTTGAGTCTGTAATCCTAAAGAAACTTAGATTACAACAGGAGACAATTCAAACCCCAATGTTGTAGGTACTGTTATCTGTAATTAAATAATCCCCCATCTCCAAGATACCTGGCCATACATTCAAGTGACACTGTTAAATGGCAATTGATACCTGGAACCCTCTCCCCCAGGGCATAACCTCCCAGACATGCCTATGAATCCAGGTAGAATTATTTGTCTCTTTACCAGCAGACAAGTAGAGGCTGGGGTGCATTAGTAGACCACGTTTGGCGAAGTAGAGAGGAGCTTAGGACTCCTTTTTCTAACTCATTAACTATTACCACAGGCCATTTTAGTTCCAGCTGATCTTCCCCTTAAACTGTTGCACAATGCCCAGCACAACTACTCTCAGATGCGGCTATTTGTTTTTCCCCTTTCTGACTTCTCTTCAATCTAAGAAAGAAAAAAAAAGGTTGTTTGCTCAAGGCTGAAGGACAAATTCCATCAGGACTACTCTCTCTTGGTCTTTTCCTTATAAACCATAATGGGAGGTGAAAAAAACCCCTGAAATTCTGTTTTGTTAGTTTTGAGGGCTCATTAGAAATGTTGAGAAAGAAGCATAATCTAGGATCAATAATTTTTATCATTGGCTATATAACTCAACCTGCCAATTTCTACAGACTAGGACACATGAGTCGACATTTTAGTGCTTTTGGCTGTCCAGCAGATCTCTCTTTCCTAATCTTATCCTAGTCTCCATTTCGCAGAATCCCCCCCGAATGTACATGGTTTTGATGGCTTCCAGTTTTGGAACTGCAAGAGGACCTGCAGGAAGCTGGCATATGGTTTAGGCCTGGCCAGTTGGAAACGCTCCTCTGAATCTTAGGCAAGTGACCCAAGAATTAGGGACAACAGGGAATGGTCACATTCACTGTGGGGACAGTGGCAAGATGCAGACCAGTCTGCCCCTGCTCCCTGGCTTTCCTTGAATGCTGTTGGTCCCTGGTTGTTCTCTAAACTTTAGCCTCCCATCCATTAGGCGATTTGACATCCTTCAGAATATTTTGCTTAAGATAGTTAAAATTCATTTGTGAGCTTGCAACCGTGAATCTGACATATCAACTGAAGTTCAGAGAATTTAATTCCTTGCGCCAAGTCACACAGCTTATAGTGGAGTCTAAATTCAGCTCCATGTCATCTGACACCCAAGGCAGTATTTTAACCCTTTATCCTGAGCTAGCTGTTGCTACAACATATAATTGCTAATGTAATAATTTGAAGTAACCAAGAGTTAAAAGCACATCTGGTCAGTTCATCTAAAGAGAACAAAGGCAGGATTTCACTGCAAAGCTTGGTGTGATGTTTGTTCTATTTTTCACAGCATCCTGAAAACGAAGTTTAGGTCTGAGGGGAGGAAGATTTAGACCAATTCCCATGAGGCAAATCCTCTCATGCTGTTCCCTAAAGTTGCTTCTTTTTTTGTTTGTTTGTTTAATAAGTCTGTTGTATATTAAACACTGCTTTTAAAAAATATCAAAAACTAGATGCCACAAACAAAAAGTTAGGAAGACTATGGGGCCGAGGCAGCAGGGCAAGAAAGCCTACAAGGAAAAAGCAGTGGAGGCCTGCCCAGCCCTTGCTTCCTCTCAGTCTTCTCTGAGCAACAATCTTTCCTTCTAGATGCTGCCTGGTCACACATCCACTTGACCTTCTGTCAGAGATTTAAAGTTTTTAGCTTTTGGTTTGAGTTTTCAAAGTACTACCAAGTAATGAAAGGCCAGAACTGGAGGGCCCTCAGGGAGGCTCGAGACTAGGGCTCCAACTGTAGCCGAAGGGTCTAAGTTAACACATTTCGTGAGAACAGCACGGATATAAAATCATTTTCATTTCTGAATATCTTTGAGAAGAGTACACACACTTTCCTGACCCTCCTGGATTTGCACTGGGGCAGCCTGGACCCAAAACGTTTTTGAGTGTGAGTAAAGCTCAGAGTCCAGATCGTCTCATGATACCACTGCTACCTTCTTTGTCTCTGAACCTTTGCAGCTGCCCTAGCAAATCTCAGCCTTGTCTCCGGCAGCCATCTCAAAATGCCCTCTTCAGCCCCCTCATTGAGTGCTCATTAGAAATGTTCAGAACACCTCCTGCCCCCCAAAAAACTGAGGTGCCCATGAATGGACTTGGTCTCAGGCAACATCCCAACACAACTGACACAAGTCCTCCTGGTGAATGACAGCAGCGGGAGTCTTGCTTTCAAGAAGGTCCACCTCCAAGGAGAGGAGAAACAGCCTCAGCTCAGAGGAACCTGTTTTACTTATAAGCTGAATTAACAAAGCTTCTCAGGCCTGCGGTCCTAAACTCTACACTTAAATACTTTTCTTTTAAAAGGTAAAACTTAAAATTTGTCTTGAGCAAAAAATAAATGACCTGAACAGTTCTTTCTGAGCACTTAAAATGCTGGATGCTTTGATTACCAAGAGACCTGACCAACATTATTTGGCACCTAATTTAAGAGTTGGTGGGAATTAACACAGCAAAAGCAGATTAACTAAGAAAAACTGCCCAGCATTTGAAAAGTCATTTTATTTGCATGATTCAACAAATGTCTTTCCAGGTATTTGAAACACACCTGCAGAAGGAATGCAAGTTAGACTTTTAAGCACTTGGCCAAAATGTCAAACCCTGCTTTCAAACCATTCCTCTCATTTACCCTTACGCAAAACTACTGTGAGGCTCAGGCCAACTTCTGTTTTTTGTTGTCATCTTCTGACATCCCTGTCATTGTCTTTTATTTACCTCTTCTCCTGCTCCATCTTCTCTCCTTTCACTCTGATTCCTACTACAATCTTAAGACTCCATTTAGATTTCTAATTCCCAGAGTCCCTTTGGAAGGTGTCAGATCGTGAGAGACTTGATTTCAGAAACCAAATTCCCACTTGTTGACTACAACTTCTTCTTTTGTGACTGTAATGTGTTCACTCTCTTCACTTTTTTCCCAAGCCATCAACCTCATTTTGTTTTTTTTCCCTTCCCTAACCAACCTAGTCCCATGTTCTATTTCCTAACTAGTTACCCTACAATATGTTCTGTTTGTTTCTAAATTCCCTTCATAATACTTACTATAGCTTAAAATTATAAGATTATTTGATGAGTTATTTATTTATTTTAAATATAATTTTATTGATTTCAGACAGGAAGGGAGAGGGGGAGAGAGATAGAAACATCGATGATGACAGAGAATCATCGATCGGCTGCCTCCTGCATGCACCGCACTGGGGATCCATCCAGCCTGCAACCCAGGCAATATGTTCCGACCGGGAATCGAACCCTGAACTTCTGATACATATGTCAATGCTCAACCACTGAGCCACTGGGCGATGAGTTATTTATTATTATCTGTCTGAGCAGCGAGTCTGTTGAGCAGGAACAACTGCCATGTCTAATCTAATGTAACCGCTCCAATGTCTAGCACAGGGCTGACACTAACTGAATGTCCAACAAATATGTATTGAATAAATGAAAGAAAGGCAGAAGGAGATTATAAAACCATGTCTCTGATGTCACGGCACCTTCATGGTCTCAGGACAAAGATATCAGAGATGACAGCAACAGCACTGAGCTGACGCAGCTGAGCACTTAACACCTCCAGACAGTCCCCCACCCCCACTGACTTCCCTTGCTATTCCAAACTCTCCCCAGTCCCGTTATTCCTCCTGCTTCCTTCAATTCTCCAGCTAACTTGGTGTTCTACAACATCAAAATAATGGAGGCTAGCTAATGTGGTTTATCCCAATCACTTCCCCCACCTGCAGACGTATCTCCCTTTTCCAACCTGAGTGAGTGATGACGCACGCACCCAGCTGTCAAAAGTCAACCCTTTCATTTGTGTCCTTGACCCCATTCCCTGGTCCTCTAGTTTCAGCGACTGCTCTCCTCAGCCTAGAAACATGCTCAAGTCTGTTGTCCTACACCCTTAAAACAAAACCCTTACGTGACCCTATGTTTAAATTCTTTCTTTACTACTGCAATTCCTTAAAAAGAAGTCTATACTTGCTATCCCCATTTCTGTCCCTTGCCAGTCATTTTCTACCCACTCCCATCTTGCTTCTGTCGCATCCATTCCTCTGAAACTCCTCCCCATCCTGTTTGCCAATATTTCCCAGATGATAGATTCAATAGACAAAAATCTTTCAGTCTTAGCTTAAGACCAATTTCTGCTCTTCATTTACCTCCTGGACCCTTGATGTGCACTGGCAGGTCACTTCTAAGACACTGAGTCCACCTAGTACCTCTCTAAGCATCCCACTTGGATATTCTTTGCCAGATATTTACTGCTCTTAAAGAGCACACATATTTCTATTAACTTTAGAGAGGAAGGAAGAGGGAGAGACAGGAACATCAATGATGAGAGAATCACTAATCGGCCACCTCCTGCACGCCCCACACTAGGGATTGAGCCCACAACCCAGGCATCTACCTGGACCAGGAATCAAACTGTGATCTCCTGGCTCTTAGGTCGACACTCAACCACTGAGCAACACTGTCTGGTCTGCTCTTAAACTGGACAGATTATCTGGCCTTCATAGTGCTTTGAAACTCACAACTAACTGTACTTACATATCAGAATTTTTACCTACTCTTGAAAGATGAGAAAACTTAAACACATATGTCCACCTTCACACTTAGCAAAAGCTGGCCAGAGCTGAGCAGTAGCTGTCTTTTTAGATATCACTTGGAGGTAAGTGCTATGGAGAAAAATAGGGTAGTGTAATAGGGAGGGCTGCTGTGTATATTTGTGTCATAGGGTATGGGCAGGGAAAGTCTCTCTCATTAGGTGATATGTGAGCAGGTATCTGGAGGAAGTAAGAAAGGGAGCCATGTGGCTGTTTGGGGGATAAAACATTAAAGGCAGACGGAGCAGCAAATGCAAAGGCTCTGAGGTAGACGCACGCACATCTGGTTTGGGAAACAGCAAGGTTGATGGCACTAACGTGTTGTGAGTCAGCCATGTGTAGCAGAAAACGAGATCAAAGAGGCAAGGGACAAGAGATATAGGTCTCAATGTCTCCACGCTCTGATCTGTAATTCACCTTCCAATACACGGCAATTGGGATTTACTTCTAGTTGTCAAACCCAATGGACATTTTTTCCCAATCCTAATCTTTCTTGACTGTTTGGTATTGTTGACAACCTTCTACCTTCTTAGTGTCCACTTTCTTAGTGCTCCTTTAATATTTCTGACTATTCCTTCACATTCTCCTTTGTGGGCTCCTCCTATTCTTTTGCCATCCTTTGACATGTAAAGCTTGTTGCTTTATAATCAGTCTCACAACAACTCAATGAACAGCAGTCAATCCTCCCATTTCAGAGATGAGGAAACAAAGGTTTGAGAGTAATTTGCCTCAGTTTACCAATTACACAATCGGTAAGACAAAGCAGGGATCAAATTTTAGGCCTATTTTCAAGTTGCTTTTTTAACTCTACTCCATGGCTTTTTAGCAGTCTGAGTTCTTTGCCTTGTTCTGTACAAATGCAGTCCTATTGCAGCCTACACACCAGGGTACCAATAGGGTTCAAAGTGAATTCTCAAATAACAGAAAACCAAGGTCTTCCTTATTTGTTTGCTTTGTTTCTTAAATTGGGTCAGTTCAGCACAACTTTACTGCAACCTTATAAGTCAGTCTCAGAATCACTGGCCACGAAAATTTAATACAGTCTGTAAAACCCTAGTCTAGCAATATTCCTCATCAAACCATTTCTTTTATAGTTGTTTTCTACCTTATCAGGCTAAGAAAATGAAATAACTTGCCAACAGGCACCCCCAAAAGTCCCTTAAAGATACTCATTCTCAAATATCAAACCAAGGGAAACAGAGCAAGGAATAACAAAGTATATTGAATCTTTGTTTTCATGGCTGTTTTAATGCCTATTACAGATCTTCTTGGTCCTGTACTAATGCATAATGAAATCCAGGGGGAACACTTTTGCTAGTGCGTAGGTTCTGACACAAAAGCAGTCAATCTCTGTTAAAGAATAATAATAATGATGCTGATGATGATGAAGGAGGAGGAAGAGGATGAAATGGAAAAGAAAATTATCAAAAGGCAAAGTTCAAAAGACAATTTAATGAGCTGTCAAATAAAAGGGAAAAGAGAAAGCAAGTGGCAGGTGCAGGCCTTAACCAGCTCGCTTCTTTACCCACACCAAAGTTCCTTGCTGCCTGCTCTCCTCCCCCTTACACAATCATTTCCGCATTGCACACGAATACAGATGAAAAATTTCTCCAGTGGGTCACTGAAAATTTAAGTTATTGAGCTTTCTTGATGCCAGATCTAATGTTTAAGTGTTATTTTTCAAATTCACTAAATGCACATTTTGGATAAATATATGAAGCTGCAATTGATTCATAGCACTTTCCCCCCTATTTTTCAGATAGTATTTATAAGAAATCAGACAGCTAGAAACAAAGAGATCAGACGTATTTTGCAATATTCTGGAGTACAATGTGACGCAATGAGAATTCCAAACATTTTAGTTAGGATTTGGGGAAAAAAAAAAAAGAGGAAAATATTCAAATCAAAATGATCCAAGAGTAAATTTAAATTTCATATGTGTTTTAAATGTGTTGGAGGAAAAAAAGTCAAAACATCACATATTTGCTTCAGCGTAGGAACAATCATTGCAGTCTAATCCCACACCTGCTGCCTAAATTGTTTTAAGGCACTGGTTGAGCTAGGTCCTATGAACTACCCCAAATGGCAACTTGGGACACAGGAAAACATGAAGAAAAAGAAATGATTTTAACTGCCAAAGGCAAATTTTTGTACAATGATTAGAAGGAAAGCTGCAATCCTCTCCCATGGCAACAGACATCTGGTGAGGCTTCTTAGTCCTCAGAGAAACTCTACACACCACAGAGACCCACCTTTTAAATGTCCAACAGCAGGAACCATGGTTTCTAAAGGAAGGTGGCTAAAGATATTCAACATCTAACCGTTCCCTCAAAACAAGAAGACATGGTCCATTTAGCTCTTCTTTTTTATAAAACAAGGAAAAATAATAAGAGACAGGGATGTGGCCTTATTCACCATTATGAAGAGGACAGAATGTGAGATGTATAATAGACAACCAGTTACAACTGAAGCACTGCTCCTGAGGTCAGATATTGGGAGAGTTGAGGCTTGCAACAGAGAAAGGAAAAAAGAATGTAAATACATTTTTTCTTCTTCTTTTTGGCTGTATGAATAAATTTATGTTGACTATCACAAAATATATGGACTAATTTGTGTTTTCTATTTACTTTGTTTTCTTTTTCTTGTATATTTCCTTTCTTTTCATCTATTAGGTAAAGAATATATATTCTATTTCTATTTTACATGCTCACCTTAAATTTTAATAAGCATATTTCATACAGCAAACCAATATTTCTACTTTGTAGATACTTTTTTTTCTAACTGAGGCTACTCTGGGTGGTAGTAATGTGCTTTGAAAGTCCATGTACTAGTAATTCAATGTTAAGAAAATTTAAAATCCTACACACATATATACATGTCTTACCTTTAAAAATAAAGATTGCATTTCAGCCATACTCTAAAAATTAGAATACCTGGGTCTAGGAAAGGAAAATAAAACAAGGACTGTGACAAAAGTCTGATAAACTGCAATGCCGTTTCGGTGACTCAAGACCAAAACCCAAAAAAGGATGCCAGAATCAGGAAGAAAACAGGGAAGCGGCTGCATGATAAAGTATTTGAACTTCTGCTTCAGAAGAGGGACATAACTAGGCAAAAAGCTATAGACATAAAGAATGGGAAAGGAGAGGAAATGGCTGTTGGTAAAGAAGGTGTCATTGTGGGTGATATTTTTCTCTTTTTGCAAATTTTCATGATGTTAAACTGTGTTTCCAATTTTTAAAAAGCACTTTTAAAAAAATAAGGCAGCACAGGAAAACACACCGTGGGAACGGAGTCAAGCACACAGATGTTTTGCGTAAGCTGCATTTTCAGAGACATCTGTCTTTGTGCAAGACTTGAAAAAGGAAAGCTGTCGTCAACAAGTTCTCTAAAGTGAGGGGTGGAGCCTGAGGGAAAGTGAGCTGTGAAGAAACCAACAATTAGAATGCTTAGGGCTGAGAAACACACCGTTTCTTAGATTAAGTTCCTCATTTCTGAGCCATCTCTGCCCAAAATGCTTTGCCATCAACAATGTCTACTACTCAAATAAGCTGCCCATATCTCCATTCAAGTAACTGAGGTTCTTTGTCAGCTATGCCACTCAGCTCTTTGCAGAGGCAGCTTATCTCTGTGGTAAATGAGATAGAGCGCAATCTGCTGTATGAAAATCTGAGTGGGAAGCAAGCCAGCCTACTCTTCCCTTCTTATTCCAATTCCAAATAAAAATGCTTATCATGGACAGAAAATTTTGTGTAAAAGCGAAGATAATACATATTTTTTCATCTTTCTATTGTCTTGCTTTGGTGTATGTTAAACTTTATTTCTGAATACTCCAAGGTCTATATCGTTTGCTTTTTCGTGTAAGGCAATGAAGAAAGAGTGCATTCACAGTGCTTTATATAGTGCCCAGTCTGATGTTTTGTACAGAGTTTAATAAGTGTGATCTGAAAATAACAGGGACGATGCTGAAGACTCAAGCACACTTTAGAGGATACTCAAGTATGAAAGCCACTGTAAACCTACTCTGCTGTTCACATGCCAGGTGTGTAAGCCCATTATGTCTGCAACGCAAACCACAGCGAGAGGCTGGCTTACTTGTTCTTGTTTGCAGTCTTCAATCACGCCTTGTGCTAGTGGGAGAACTTCTACTTGCAACAAGAACTTTCAACTGACTTGCAAAGTTCTCACAAAGTTCTATCTGGTGTCCTGTCTTGAACTTCCTTTTTCTGAGAAGTTGGGTGTGTTGTACTAGTATGTGTTACTGTCCTACATCTGCCTTCTGGGTGAGTCAACTATAGAAAAATTCTCAAAACCTCTTGCTCAGACACAGTAGCCTCTTCTAGGTCCTATGTAAGCTCCTCTTCTGCTAACATGACAATGGAGCTCATAATTTGTAGGTTTACATCAATTTGTTAGGAAAAAGCTACACAAACTAATTATTATCTTACTGTATGGTGAAAGAGTGAAGGAAGGGACACAGTAAAGATAAGGAGAGGTAAGCAGAGTACAGACCTTAAGGTCTTACATGATAAGCTAGAGAATTTGGACTTTACCTTAAGGACAACAGAGATTCAAAGTTTGCATTTCCAGAAAGATTCCTCCAACCACAGTATGGAGAACGGACTGGAAGGGGTTCAGACTTAGAAATAGAGAGATAGATGTTTCTTGAGTAATCCAGGCAAGGGAATAGGGTGGCCTGTGCTGAGTTAATTGGAATAAAGAAAAGATAGCTATTTGGGGGATATCTGTCTAATTTACTTTCTGTTACAGATGGAAATTTTTTTCCATAAAGAAATTTTAATTGTAAGAAAAACCTGAGTGAGAAAAGCCTTGATATGTGCAAACTCCTTGCACTCAAAGAATATCTTTTACTTTGCACCTCCTGACTCTTCAGACAGGCCCTCCACCTTTTTAAAAAAACACACACCAAATTCCAATGCTTTAAGACTCTTAGGCAGGAGGGTCAAAAGAAGTCTATTTATTTACATTGCATTAACTTTCATACCACCTGCTTTTGCTCAACTTTTCTCAAAACAGTTTTTTTTTTCTCCCTACCATCTATAATTTTTAAAGTTATACTTTGCTAACTCTTAGATTTGGAGATCAAATCTGTCTTAACTTATCTGCCAGCCGACAGCCAATCATCCTGGACAAGCTAGGCAATCTTACAGGCAATTCTTCCTCATGTCACTTTGTTATCACACATGTCTATATCATTTCCTGTCAGGCACCAAACTTCCAGCATCAAGGAAGAACAGCTGTAGAGAATGCTTTTACACAAAAGACTTCCCTCCTTCCTTACCCACTATTCAACGGATATGACAATATACTGATGATATAGCCAGGGCTCAAGTTAAATGAAAGATAATGCAACTAACTGTTGTAACGACCATTTTAAACCAGTCATAAAGAATGCAAACTTATTGTCTGAACATAGTAACTAGCAAAACATGAATTAGGAACATGAGGCCCACTTCACCAAAAGAACATTGGTGAAGAACTGCTAAGCAGGTAATGCCAAATCTCTCTAGCGCTCAGTCAAATTAAGTTACCCAGCCCTAGCTTGAGCGTCATCCATATACCAAAAGGTGGCAGGTTCGATTCCTGGTCAGGGCCCATATCTGAGTGGTGGGTTCATGGGTTCAATCCCAGTTGGGCCACATGCAGAAGACAAACAAATGATGGATGTTTACCTTTAACATTGATATTTTTCTCCCTTCCTCTCTCTCTCTCTCCCCTGCCTTCCTCTCTCTAAGATCAATTAATACCTATTATTAAACAACTAGAGGCCCGATGAATGAAGATTTGTGCAAGAATAGGCCTTCCTTCCCCTGGCAGCTGGCACCAGTTTTCCTCCGTTACTCAGGACCTGGGCCTTCACTCTGGCCACCATCTCCCATTTTTGCTCCAGGCTGGGAGCTGCCTCCTGCCATCTTTGTTGTGTTAATTTGCATATTCCCTCTTTATTGGCTGTGGGCGCCGCCATCTTTGTTGCGAAGTGATCGTCAATTTGCATATTCCGTCTTTATTAGATAGGCTATCTATAAGACAATTCTCATAGATAATTTCCCCATCTCTAAAATCAGTGGTTGTGTAAAACAGCTGCTGGATAATTTAAAAATAAAGTATAGTAAAGGTGAACCATAGGCTATCCGTATAAGAGAGGAATGGAGTAATTCTGGAAAATAAGATATATTTACTGTATATATCACAGTAAAGTTATAATAGGCAACTAGCTACACTTCATACTTCTCTTCTACAAATGGGATATACTAAACAAGATGCTAGAGTAAAACACAATGAAAAATATAAGGTGACTGTACCAACCTTTCCACAAATAAACTACCAGTTCTCAGATCACATTTTCATCGATTTGGGGGAGGCAATAAATGGTAAATACATATGTGGCTGAGACTCAAATGACCAGGGTTTTCTAATCCCACAACACCCATGGCGGGGTGACTGAGTCAGTTTCAGCACGTCAGACAGATTCTCTATTGACACAAGAGGGTAGTATCTCACCTGCTGCAGGGAAACAAGTGAAAAGGGAGGGAAAAAGCATGGAACTGACCGTCAGATGACCTGGAGTTCTTACTCCGCCACTAATGAATCAGATCTTAATTTCCTCCTATAACATTATAAATTCTTAAGCTTAATAAAGGAGATTATTACCAAGAACCTTAAAAGCTCTCCATAAATTCAAGAGGAGGTCACATTTCTACAGTATTATAAAAAAATACCAGTTTTTCATAGCAGAAGAGATAACTCTCAAAGAAGGGCTCTAACGGTTGTATCACAGTAGGCCAGGCTACTCTGCAAAGGTGACTGTTAAACCCTATAGGCTTATTTCAATAGCCAAATGGTTAATTTGTTCACTGGATTCCTGCTGCCACTGGAAAATCTTTTTCTAGGGGAAAAAAAATCCCATCCTTCCCCCACTCCAGTGTTAGCAATCGAAAAATAAAGTGATGGGAAGGCTGCTTTGGGTAGTTTGATAATCATAAAAGAGATTAAAAGATGGCTGCCTGAGCTAAAGGGTGGTGTATTGGAATCACCTGCATTGGCCACGTGACTGAGTCTTTAGCTCTTTAGAAAGTCTCTGTGAGTTTCTTCAACTGTAAAACAGGATTAGTTATATCTACCTTTCTCACATGCTTAGGGATAAAGTACCCCTCCTTCTTAATGGACAAAGTTGTGGACGCTTTCTACAAAGTAGAAAGGATTGTACAAATGCAAGTTATTATTTGCAAGTACATGGACCTTGGGCTTTACTTTTTACATTCTGAATAAAATGCTAACTTTTGGCCAATGAAACAGAAAAAGAAACCACCCTCTAGGCATGCTTACATACTGAATGAACTACTGGCTTCTTTCAGCCATGATTTGCTTTAGCTTTTAAAACAGTTGTTGGTTTAGTGCAGAAAACTCTTTACCTAAGGAAGCTCGGGGGCTGGAAAGGGTATCTATCTCAGGCTGGAAGTGACACTGGAATAGTGTCCCTATTTCTTTAAATAAAATTGGAACACTGGCAATGAAGATCAGCTAAGGTCATCCTACTGTCTTTCTCCATATTAGCCAAGTCCACACCTTGCTATATTTAGACAAAGTATGCATACTCCATTAAAGATAGGAGACTCAGTCCTAGATTTAGGATCATAGCACTGAGGCTATTACCTCAGCTGAGGGGGAAAGAGACTTACAATACATGTATTGATGAACTCCTTGGCAAACAACAGAACAATCAATGCTCAATTTATTTCATTCTGAATAGATGTATAATTGCTAGTATGCGCAGAGCAATCTCTACCACACATAACTCCAGCACAGTCATGACTAAAGCAAAGGAGTTAATTCCTTTGAGGGAATTCATTTGCCAGGCTGCCTGCCGTAACTTAGCTAGAGACAAAGGACTGCCCGGGTCAGCAGGGCAAAATGTTCAGCAGTTTGGCCTCCTGGGAACTGGAACAAACAGGTTTTCAACCCAGAAATCACCATTTTATCAAAAGGTCTGACTGGGTAGAGTCCTCAAGCAGTGTCCAGCCCCAGCATCCAGCAAAGGCTAATAGAACATGACTTTTATAATAAAGATAGCACTGAACTGAATCAGGGACATGGTGGTGCAGGTAATGGGGGAACTAGCTCGGGTGAACCCATGCCCTAAGTGGTCCTTAAATCTGGAAACAAAATCATCTTAAAGAAAAATATACTTGTCCTCAAGAGAAAGCTAAGAAAGTCCTAGTAACAATCAGATGTTTTTGGTACTTCTCCAACTGTGAGAAGAAAAAATTAAATACATTTAAAGAATGTGGTAAACATACTTCTGAAACACAGTATAACAAATACAAATCTGTTTATCTTCGTTCAAAGGAAACTGCACATTGCAATTATGAACATTTCCACAGCAGGAAAGATAAGCAGATGTTGGATGTTTTCCCAAAGTTTTTCTAATGTCATCGAAGAGGCTTTGAATCTGCTTTATATTTTTTTAGATTAACAGTTAATGCTAAAAAGGCAACATTCTGAATGTTGTTTCTTCTCATCATTCATAATATATTTTAACATTTCTATAGTGACATTTAGTAAACAATAGTTACCAGAGAGAAAACAACTAAACCTACAGTTTATACACTATGCTTATATATTCATTTTCCAATATTTACTTCTAAACTAAAAGCTACATAAATAGTTCAATATTTTTAAAAGAGCGAATTTTTGAAAAACCCCATTTTCTGTTTCTTCTGCATTAAAAAACCTACTTAACAAAATTTACCTATATCTAAATAGTCTCAATTGACACTGAAAAATGGAAATAATCCTCTTGTAGAAAAAAATTCTAAGATAAATAAGGTGGTTTTTGTCTTTTGTTTTTGTTTTTTAAACAAGGTGTTTATTTCTAAGAGAGATAAAGTGGTCTGAGTTTTATAGTAAAACCCAGATTTTTTTTTTTTCAGAGCAACCATTGGTTAGATTAAAGCCTATATATATCTATATTAATAATCTATACTAATAAAAGGGTAATATGCTAATTAGAGGGAACGTCTTCTGTACATACTTCGGGACAAAGCCACAGTGGCTATGAGGGCTGAAGGCAGGCAGCCATGGCAGCAGCTGCAAGGGCCATGGGCTCAGGCAGCCATGGGCTTCGGGCCTAAGCCTTCAATAGGACATCCTCTGAGGGCTCTCAGACTGTGAGAGGGGGCAGTCTGGGCTGAGGGGCCCCCTCCAGTGCATGAATTTTCGTGCACTGGGCCTCTAGTATATATATGATATGAGAGGGCAAGAAAGCAAAAAAGGCACATATAACTTGGCTGCTCACACTTCTGAAAATTCGTAACTATTCATGGTAAGTTGCAGAAGTTCTTAATAGTAAAGAATAGTTTAATGAGTTGAAGAATTCTTGACCGTCAATGCACAAATGATTTAAATAGCAGTTTCATTCCACTAAATGTCTAAGCCCTGGGCAATGGTCTTCAAACCTTCCAGCAAGCTCTTTGGTAAGTATCTGGATCAAATGCAATAAAAAATTTTCCTAATTTCTCTCACAACTGTTTCTTTTCTTTTTTTTATTTTTTAGTTCATTGCTTAAAGTATTACAACAAGTGATAGATAAGTATTACAACAGATGATAGATAGATCTCCATTTTTTCCCCTTGCCCTTACCCCCTCCTCCTCCCTAACCCCCAGTTTCCCGTGTCCACTGATTATTCTCCTATGCATGCATGCAAGTCTTTCATGTTTCTTTAAAGTACTTTTAGCCATTTTCATCTTCCTGGTTCAAAGCACCAGAAATACTTTACCCCAATACTGCTTCTTTTTGCACTCATCACATAAATCCTAACTATTTGCTGAGTACACAAATATTCAGGCTTTACAGTAATATTTCTAGTTTTCCTTATGCACATACCATTCTTAGAATATCAAATCCAAGATTATTATAAGAGTAAGAATTCAAAAAGCTGCATAATCCTTCTCGAGAGAAAAATGTTAGCTCAAAATCTTACACAGGGAAATCATGAATGCTTTTTTAAAAGTGGATAAATGAATCTCAACAAACTTAAAAAGAGTTTACTTAATTTCTAAGTCAAATCCCTAAAACAGTCTATTCCAGTTTCTTAATTTGGGGGTAAAAGAGAAAACTCATTAGATTCCTTTGAGAATTTGATGGAAGTTATGGACTTTTCCTACACAAAGAAAGAAAAAAAAGTGCTAATCATACATAGGCCCACTTTTGCATATGATATTATTGTATTCATGAACTTTAAAACTGTGGGTTAAAGGAACTGGGTAATTTCCCTACAAATAAATCTCGGTAGCTGGGAATTAACAGCCTCTCCAAAATACCACCTCATCTTTTAGCAGATAACAATGCAGCTTTAACATGAGGTAAACAACACCAAATGATGGATGCTTGGATTTAACTTTGAAACCAGAGAAAACACACATGAATTAGATAAGAGTTAGGACTTTGTAAGGATCTAATACTTTGGCCTCTGCCATTCTATAGCACACACAGGCAAATCCTATGAAAAGATCTTCTACCTACTTGTCCCATCATGCTGCCAATCTCTCTCCCTGTAACAATAAACATGTGTATATTATACAGATTTCTAAGCATTAGGTGAAAGATCATTATTAAAGCCCTACAATACTAGGTATAACAGAATATCAGTACAATAATGGATTTTGAACAAGATTCTGAAATTCATTAAAATTAATCTGACCAGCAAATGAGATTTTACATTCCCTAAACTTGTTGGATACTCTAGAAATTTTAACAGCTACCCAGAGCATGCTATTTCCTGTGCAAGGCCATTATAGTACTGATTTTCTAAGAGTGTAACAAATCTAAGATCACCAATACATTAAACATTACTTTATGTGGTAAGTGATTCAGCAAGAAGGAAATGATTAAATGTGAAGTTTTATTGATCTGATGATTTCATAGCACATTCAAGGGAAAAGAGATTACATGCAATGTTTAACTGTTATTTTAAAGGTTAATGTTTATAGCAGTTAATAATCCTCATCTGTTATTGCCATCTAATCTAATAAAAGAGTAATATGCAAATTGATCCTCACATGTTATACCCACAAGCCACACCCACCAACCAATCAGGAGCAAATATGCAAATTAACTCAACTAAGATGGCAATGGCCATAGAGCTGGAGTTGCTCTGGGCAATGGAGGAAGCCAGGATCCTGTGGGCCCTGAGCTCTATTCAAGGCTACAAAGTTTCAATTATAGAAGATAAACAGACCCCAGATACCTGCTGGGCTGGGACCTTGGATTGCCAAGGGCAACCCAGGCTTCGAGTGGGGGAGGGTGTGTGTGTGTGTGTGTGGGGGAGAGACCAAGGCAACAAAGTTTTGAGTTTCAATTATAGAAGTTAAATAAATTCCAGATACCTGTTTCTAGCCAGGCACCCCAGTAGGGACCTGAACACTGAAGGGGCTGTGGGCAGCCTGAAATGGCCTTCTGCCCCTCACCCAGGCTGGCCAGGCACCCCAGTAGGGACACGAACCCTGAATGGCTATGGGCAGCCTGAAATGGCCATTAGCCCCTCGCCCAGGCTGGCCAGGCACGCCAGCAGGTGGACATCCGCTGAGGGGTCCCAGACTGCGAGAGGGCACAGGCCGGGCTGAGGGACACCACCGAGTGCACAAACTTTTGTGCACCGGGCCTCTAGTTATGTCCATAAATGCAATGGTCTCATACTGTTTACTTAAACATTTGTACTTGTTATACTTGAACATTGATTTATACATTTACACCAAGTATCTACACTTCAGTTTGTGGTTCAAATAATAATTTATTAGTTTCCTAATCATTTTCTCTAACATAGTGAGAAAGGCTAGTAAGCCATGACAAGCAGAATAGGAAAACTGAGACATATTAGGAGTACTGGTTAATAATGGTGGATTTTGTAATCAAAGAAAACACAATAATTTCAAGAGAAACATCAAAAGTGCTTTATTGAAAGTAATGTCTATTGCTAGTTACACATTCCCTCCACCTTTCAGGTAATTTGTGTATACTGTCCCAAAGGTAATTTGTGTATACTGTCCCAATAGAACTTTTCTTGTTTATTTATTTTAATTTAAAAATATATTTTATTGATTTTTTACAGAGAGGAAGGGAGAGGGATAGAGAGTTAAAAACATTGATGGGAGAGAAACATCAATCAGCTACCTCCTGCACACCTCCTACTGGGGATGTGCCCACAACCAAGGTACATGCCCTTGACCGGAATCGAACCTGGGAACTTTCAGTCCACAGGCCAACACTCTATCCACAGAGCCAAACCAGTTTGGACAGAACTTTTCTTGTTTTGAGGCAAACTATTCAGAGACACAATTTTCCACTTCTTTGTACGTTTTGAAGTGCTGCTCAGAAAGTGCATGTGCCATCGATCAGAACAAGTGGTAATCTGAAGGAGCAAGGTCTGGTGAATATAGTGGGTGGGTTAATACTTCCCAGGCAAGATCTTTTAACGTGTCCTTAACTGGTTTTGAAGTGTGTGATGGTGCATTATCATGAAGCAAAATTACTTTGCCGTGTCTTCTGGCCCATTCTGGATGTTTCACAACCAAAGCATGGTTCAACTTGATTATTTGTTTTCAGTAGAAAACAGTATTAACTGTTTCACCTGGTTTTGGGAGCTCATAATACACCACACCTTTCTGATCTCACCAAACGCAGAGCATTGTCTTCTTTCCAAGGCGATTTGGCCTTGTAGTCGATGTTGATGGTTGACCTGGATCAACCCATGATTTTGTGCCTTTGGGATTCTCAAAATAAATCCACTTTTTTATTGCCAGTCACAATTTGATGCAAAAAAGACTTTCTTTTGTGCCGTTAAAGCACCATTTTACGGATGACTTTTCGGTTTTCCATTTGTCTTTTGTACAGTTGATGTGGCACCCATGTTCCTTCCTTTAAAATCTTTCCCAATGCTTGTAAACGATTGGAAACTGCTGAGCAATGTTTAATTTTTCTGCAAGTTGTTTCTGAGTCTGACATGCATCTTCATCCAATAATTCTTGTAATTGTTGGTCTTCAAACTTTTTCAGTTGACTTGGACGTTCTTTGTCTTTCACATTGAAGTAATCACTTTTAAAGCATTTAAACCAGCGTTCACAAGTATCTTGAGATGGAGCATGTTCACCATAAGCTTCCTGAAATATACAATACCTTTTTCTTCAAAATAAAGTAATGAATTAAAACTTCCCGCAATTGTTCTTTTTTTGGGGCACAAAATTCAACATTTTTAAGTGTAAAAATATCTATTATGTTAACACCTTCAGCAAATTTGACATATGAAGTTTTGAAGCTTGCTGTCAATACAACAAAATAGCATACATATCAAATCGCATATATATCAACATATGTGTAACTCCATCTATTGAAAAAAATCCACATCATTAACTGGTATGCCTATTATTGCTAAACACCGTTTTCAGCCATAGTAAATCCTACCTTCCCTAACACTAGGACACTTAAGAGTAAATGGTTTGCTCTTCTCCTCAACCAGAAGGTAAATAGCTTAAATCACTCTACTCATGAGGATAGATATCAGGAATCCAATTAATGCCATTTGCCAGCCATACCCAAGGACAGATGAAGTTAAGGGAATAAATCTCCTTTTGACACATAAGCATAAAACTAATGAATTCTGTTGAGATTCTCTCCTAAGAACTCCTCTAAACTCCCAGCTAAACCTTTCTCTTTCCCCTTTCCATCCCTCCTCCCACAAACATGCATCTCCTACATTTTAAAGGACCTAGGAAGCTTGCAACCAGAGCAGCAATGGGCAGCAGCAATTTGTTCTCGGCAAATCCCCAAACCTGTCCCCAAGGCCCCTTTTCTCTTATTTTTCTTTTCAAAATTAAATCTTTATTGATGACAGTTATTACATATGTCCCCTTAAAGCAGCCCAGCCTAGGCTCATTTCCCCATCTAGTCCTTCTCCTCTTATCTAGGCCCTTTCTTGTTTCACTGTCACCAGCTTTAATAAACCTCTAAAATTAACCTGGACTTGGGGAGTGAAATTTTTCCTGCATGAAGTCAAGAACCCACCCTAGACAGACCCACTGGGGCCAGGTCCCTTTTCTGGTAACAACAGTTAACCCCTCACTCCCAGCTTACTTTCCATATTTTTGTCCTGATTTATTTTTTCTTTGTAGCCATATCAAAGCTGATTATTTATAATAATTTATTTACATTCTAGAATGTAAGTATTAAGAGCTGAAATGGTCTTTTAGGATTACTGATTCATTCCCACTGCCTAGGACACTGGTGATCAATAAATATATGCATAATATTTACTAAGTAGAGATATGAAATCAGAGGTAACAGAGCATAGTATATAAGCAGCCTATCTAATAAAAGAGTAATATGCAAATTGACCATCACTCCAACACACAAGGTGGCTTCCTCCACGTGGTCAAAGATGGCTACCACAAGATGGCCAGCAGGGGAGGGCGGTTGAGGGGGACCACATCTGCAGGGGAGGGTACCTGGGGGGGGACAAGGCCTGCAGGGGAGAGGAGTTGGGGGTGACCAGTCATGCAGGGAAGGGCAGTTGGGAGGAACCAGGCCTGCAGGGAAGGGCAGGCGGGGGGAACCAGGTCTGTAGGGGAGAAGTTAGACATCGATCAGGCTGGCAGGGGAGTGGTTAGGGACAATCAGGCAGGCAGGCAGGGAGGCAGGCAGGCAAGCTGTCAGAAGCCAGCAGTCCTGGATTGTGAGAGGTATGTCCAATTGCCCATTTAGGCCCATTGGGATCGGGCCTAAATGGGCAGTCGGACATCCCTAGAGGGTTCCCAGATTGGAGAGGATGCAGGCTGGGCTGAGGGACACACACACACACACACACACACACACCCCTGTGGCCAAATTTCATGCACCGGGCCTCTAGTGGAATATAAAGAGGATTTGGATTTCAGTCACTGCTCTTGCATTTAATATATAACCTTGAACAAGTCATTTAATCTCTGTACCTTAATCTCTTTTTAAAACAATGCTAAAATATTACTACACAGTGGTATTGCAAAAATTATAGGACATAATAGAAGTAAAAACTTATTGCAAATATTATGTCCTAGCAGTTATTCTTGGAAAATTGGCAGAAAATTCTGTAAAACAGATCAATCTTGAGAAAGCAAGTTATTCTGTTACCTTATCCTTGTTCTTGCAGGACCACAGAGGCAGAATTAGTAGTGAGAAAGCATAGCATTAGAAGAGATAGGTTTAAACTTCAATTACTAGCTGGTTGACATTAAGAAAATTTCTTAACCTCTCTGAGGCTTAATTTTCTTATCTATAAAAGGAGAGGGATGATATTGCCTTAAAAATATAATTAATTGTTTGCACCAAATGTCATATTAATATAGTGAAAGCACTTTTTAAACTATAATGCAGAATTTGTATTTTTAGTGAAATAAATTAATCGCCTTTCCTTTAAGAAATCCTAATATTGTTTGTTCCACTGGCCAAGTGGAAGGAAATATTATTCCAGAACGTGCTCAAATGGACTATGTGCAGAAGTATACACACTCCCATTCTTGCTATAGATTCTCCAACTTCAGTGAGAGGACAGAATAGAACAGGAAAAGATAGAATAGGAAGATACAGAATGGAAAGGGAAAACGGAGATTCACAAAGACACAAGTGAAGCAAAGCTCTGACAGACTTCAGGTCTATTTAGTTGCACATCCCACAGTCAGGACCAGCCTCATGCGTGTGTGATCTGTGCAGTCCTACAGGATCAATGACTGGAAGGGCCCCACACTTGGTTTAAGGCTCTGCTGTTGCGGTCTTGAAATTTTTAAATCTTTTTTAACAAGGGGCTCCACATTTTCATTTTGCACTGGGCCCTGCAAATTACGTAGCTCACAATCTTTCCACTACAGGACAAGGACAATAGCTTATAGTGTCAGTAACCGTATGTAAAGATCACTGCTAACTTAAAGGACAGTTACTAAAAAGGAGACTTAATCATCAGGTTAATAATCACATATTTGTAGTACTTGAATTCTGAAGTTAGCAAAACACTTAGTAAAGCCTTTATATTTTTTCCCCAAAAATTTATTTTTATTGATTTCAGAGAGGAAGGGAGAGGGAGAGAAAGATAAAAACATCAATGATGAGAGAGAGCCTGTAATCCAGGCATGTGCCCTGACCAGAAATCGAACTGAGACCTCCTGGATCACAGATCAGTGCTTAACCACTGAGTAACACCGGTTGGGCCTTAGTAAAGCCAATCTAAACTAATAAAAGCGGAATAGTAAAATTAACCGTTTCTCAGAGACGCCCACAGCCAATCAGAACGGCTGTATGCAAATTAGCCCAGCCAACATGGCGGCCGCCACTCACGGACCTGAGTAAACATTTAGGCAGAGTCCGTTGCAGCAGGAGCGAGAGCGAAACTACCTGCTCGCTGGCTCCTTAGCCTTTGGTCTGAAGCAAAAACGCACATTTGCAACAATTAAGTGTAACAATTGTTTCATTATAGAAGCCGCCTTAAAGGAACAGCATCAATTATAGGAAACCTGCGTCCAGCTGGCCTTGCTAGGACGTTGGGTCAATGGGAGCTGTGGGCAGCTTTAAAGCCCCTCACCCAGGCTGGTAAGGCACGCCAGCAGGTGGACATCCCCCCGAGGGGTCCCAGACTGCGAGAGGGCATAGGCCAGGCTGAGGGACCTCCCGAGTGCACAGAGCGGCTGCAGGGCGGGACAGCGCAGGACCCAGGACCCGTGAGTGGGAAACAGGCGGCAGGGTTGCAGGGCATCGGGAAGCGGG
Organism: Murina feae; assembly: GCA_004026665.1. NCBI lineage: Eukaryota > Metazoa > Chordata > Mammalia > Chiroptera > Vespertilionidae > Murina > Murina feae. The sequence continues at coordinate 24,159 of PVJC01026080.1, forward strand.
AAAGAGGCGGCAGGGTCGGCAGCCTGCTTGGTGGGCTTCCCAGGCCCTTGGAGGGGCATCGGGGAGCGGGTAGGAGGCGGCAGGGTCGGCAGCCTGCTTGGTGGGCTTCCCAGGCCCTTGGAGGGG
>PVJC01026081.1:0-24289 GCA_004026665.1 Murina feae
CGACGCTCTATCCACTGAGCCAAACCAGCCAGGGCGACCTTGACATTCTTGAAGAGAACATCTTGATTCCGTTTTAAGTTTTCTATTTATTTATCACCTATATTTCAGAAGTCTAAGATTAATTAATTTTAACACTACACTGCATTCTATATTTTGTCACAGAGCAAAACAAACACAAATGTGAAGAAAATTATTTTGGTTGTCCTAGTGGAAGATGCATTTTGAATTCCTGGGTATGTGATGGTCAGAAAGACTGTGAAGATGGACTTGATGAATTACACTGTGGTGAGTGCGACATTATATCTTGCTTTAACTTTATAAACCATATTATTATTTATATACTGATGCTCGCTTAAGTATTTTATTCAAAATACTGCTAATTGGTTTAACATCAATTTTTATTTTTGTTAAATAATACAAAATGGTATTGCACTCAACTCAAATAGAACATAAAAACTTAAAACAAAGAATTACAATCACCTGTTCTAGTCTTTTCTTTGAAACTTGTCTGTTTTTCTTAATTATGTCCAGCAATTTAAATTACATACTTATACCTTAATTGTTTTTGCTTATTACTTTTAGATGCTAATATATTTATTTTATGATATGAAAAATGAGGATTTAGCTCACACTATTTGTCATACTCCTCCTACCTATAACTGACTATTATTCTAAATGTTTCTATTAATTGCATGGATAATTTTAAATAATATGCTTAAATCTGGATTTTATCCTTCATCACCTACCATTTAATTTCTGTGTGTGTACATTTCATTTCACTTGGCAAGGTAAGAAAGCATTTTTAAAATGTATTTAATAAAATGTATGATTTTATTTTTTATTCTCACCCCAGTATATATTTTATTGATCTGAGAGACAGAGGAAAGGAGAGAGAGGAGAGAGAGAAGGAGAGAGAGAGAGAGAGAGAGAGAGAGAGAGAGAGAGAGAGAGAGAGAGAACATTGATGTTAGAGAGAAACAAGGATCAATCACCTCCTGAATGTGCCCTGAACAGTGATTGGGGGGTGGGGAGGGTTGGAGCAAGGGCAAGATGAAAAGTTTTGGAAATATTTTATAGTGTCAAGATAAAAAAAATTTATTTTTACAGCAATTTATATTTTGTAGTCTTTAATTTGGAAAGGTTTTATTTTTTGATCTTTCATGGTGATAAAAAAAGCTGAGCGTAAGAACAGGCTGGAGGTGGAGGAGAGCAGCCAAACACCTGGCTTTGGAGATAATGGAATGTACTATTCCCAATGCATAATTTGCTCATATCATACCAGCTGCCCTGCCAATGAACTTGGATGTTATTAGTCAGACTTAACATTTCTCAAGGGAGAGAAACCAAAACTTCATAATAATAAGTATGTGTAGGTATGTTTAACCATCAAGCTAAAACCCCATCAGTCACCTGATTTTTAAAAACAAAAATATTGGTATATGCTGATGTGTCCATCGTATTTTAATCTTGCCCAGGATGTAATTTTTCTCTAATTGTTCAAAAATATATTAAAAATTATAAAGAATAACTAGCCCACCCCTGGAATATTTATTTTATATCTGTTCATCACACCACACTGTTTTTCTTGAACGGCAACCTGGAGTAGGGGTGTACCATCATAATGACTAGCTCCAAGTCAACCCTGTGAGAACTGTGCTGAAGGAGCAATGTTGCTAACCTGGACACTGAGAGGGAATATGCAAGCTGTTGTCAAGATATCATAGAGCTGTCGCAGAGAAGAGGAATTTGCCTAGTTTCATTATAGGATTGTTGATTTTAGTAAAGTCTGAAGAAGAATGTCCTTACTCTCATCTTTGTCCTAAGATGGTCCCAAATATTTATTTTGGTTTGTTTGCACCTAAAACAGACATTCTTGTTTGTCTTCTAGATTCTTCTTGTTCTTGGGACCAATTTGCCTGTTCTGCACAAAAATGCATATCCAAACACTGGGTGTGTGATGGAGAGGATGACTGCGGAGATGGACTGGATGAAAGTGATAGCATTTGTGGTGAGCTGTTCCTTTGTGCTCTCACTCCATTTTTAGATGCATATTACATATGTCCTTTCCTATTAGAGGACACATAGACCTTGTTTTCTACTTATCTTAGCATTAAATTTGTTTATATTGTTATATTTATCTTTTTATTATTTTTATGACAATCTGTTATTCTACTTTTTCTATATACAATTTTTATTCAATGTTTAGGTTTCTTTTTAATATTGAGATAGTGAACGTATTTGTAAATTTTATCTCTAGTCTTCAATACTATTTTGCATAGATTTCAATAACTGGAATTATTAGGGTCAAATGATCAAATTTTTATGTTTCAATATATATTGCTAACTTGCCCTCCAAAAATATATCAATTTATACCACACAAGCCACACATGTTACTTGTATGTGTGTGTGTGCAATATAGTAATCACTAGAGGCCCAGTGCATGAATTTGTGCACCAGTGGGGTTCCCTGGCCAGAAACCAGCTCTCCAATATCCCCCGAGGGGTCCTGGATTGCGAGAGGGTGCAGGCCAGGCCAAGGGACCCCCTCGGTGCACAATTGGGGCTGGGAAGGGACTGCAGGAGGGCTCCACAGTGTGTCCGGCCTGTCTCACTCAGTCCGGATCAGCCGGACTCCAGCAGCAAGTTAACCTACCAATCAAAGTATCCGCCCACTGGTGGTCAGTGCATGTCATAGCAAGCAGTTGAGGGGACTTAGATTATCATTAGCATATTACGCTTTGATTGGTTGAATGGATGACCAGACAACTGGACACTTAGCATATTAGGCTTTTATTGTATAAGATATAGGATTATTATTGATTTGTCTTCAATGGGAAATAAGGAAGGTGGCTATATATATATTATTTTGAAATGTGCTTAAACACACACAGTACAGTGTACATATAACGTGATGTAGAACTGTGCACCTGAAACCCATATACTTTTGTTAATTAGTGTCACCCCAATAAATTCAATAAAAAGGAAAAAATAAAACTTTTTATTCCTTCATATAAAATAAAATAAAATTCAACTTTCTATAATTACAGGTATAGTTTTAACATCTATGTTTAACTAATGCATATTAATTACATAGCCAATATAATTACTTTTAAATAATCACAAACATTTAACAAATAATTTATATGGAATTAACTGGATTTCTTAAGGGGTAAAAAGAAGGAAGAAATATTGCTATGAATTTATTACACTTGACCAATTTATTTATGTCTATCTGTCTCTCTGGTCTATTTCTATATGTTTGTATTTATAGATATACTAGAGGCCAAGTGTATGAAATTCTTGCACTGGAGGGGTCTCTAGTAGCTGCCGGCTGATAGCTGGATACTCCCTCTCTTCCCCCCTCTGACCCTGCCCACTGTACTAACTGCCCAACAACAAACCAGTTGAGGAAACAATTTGCATACTCTGTTTTTATTATATAGGATACTCTTTACTCATTATAAAAGCTGTATTTCATAGCTCTTTCATCCTCATATTAGAGAGAAAAGCTCCTGAATCATTGAATAAGGTGCACAAATAGAGTTAAGTATACTTACCAATTTATTAAATGTCAGGAGTCTGGCCTGCTCTTCAGGTTATGGAGACAGGTATATAAGATTTTATAATGTTCAAGCTAACCTGAAGTTCTCTAGAAATAACATAAAATTGGAACTATCCTTTGAAATCAGACACTTTATTTTCTTTTATTTAAGTTAACCAAAATTTACTTTTTATTTATACAGCTGAAACAACTTAGTTACTCAACAAATAAAGGTAAATATAAAAAGATTGCTATGGTGAAGCTCTGAGAAGAAAAAGAAACCAGCGATCAAATAGACGCCTGGCCAGTGCCTTTTAACTAATTTGTTTCTATTTGCTATTAAACCTTTCTTTAATTTTCACAGAAAAATTAGTTCCTTACAGTGGTTTGAGCAAGTTCCCAATCTTTACAATAATACTGTGTACTCTCTGTTTAACCCTACCTTAAATGGCTCCATTGATAGCTCTGTTTTTTTCTGATTGGACACTGTATAACAAAATGGATAAATTCCCTAAAGTCAGACAGTGTTGAATTTTCCAGCTCTGTGATCGTGAGTACAGGTCCATTTTATTCCTTATTTTTCCAATGCCTTACCTATTAAGTGGGTACGAAATGATCTATTTTTTGTCACTCTTTGACTAGTGTCTACTATATAAATGTATTTGTTCCCTTCCATTTTGTTATATTTCTCCTGCTTCCTCCTTTATTTTTCAGAGTTATTTTCATGTCTATCATTATTGTCACTGGCAATATTGTTACTGCTGTGCCCATTGTAATCATCATGCCTATATCTATCAGTGGCCTGAGAATATTTTTTATTTTTTTAAATACATTTTATTGATTTTTTTACAGAGAGAAAGAGAGAGAGATAGAGAGTTAGAAACACGATGAGAGAGAAACATCGATCAGTTGCCTCCTGCACACTCCTTACCGGGGATGTGCCCGCAACCAAGGTACATGTCCCTGACTGGAATCGAACCTGGGACCCTTCAGTCCACAGGCCGACGCTCTATCCACTGAGCCAAACCGGTTAGGGCATGAGAATATTTTTTAAAAGATTAAAATCATAAAGGACATGTTTATCTGTTTTCAAAACACCCAGTCAATTTAATTTAATTACAGACTGAATTTTGTATACTAACCACCAAGCTGGTGACAAATAAAAATTACTGTTTTAAACCGAACATCAGTCAATGATCCAAACCTAATATTTTAGGATCAGAAAGGAACTTTAGAAATAGTTTATCTCAGTGGTTCTCAACCTTTAGTGCACAAAATGTCCTTCTCAGAGTGTGTTGAAATGTAGCTTCCTAATACCCATCTCCAAATATTCTAATGAAGGCTGTAAACACAATCTTCCTTAAGCAAAAATCTGAGGATCCTATTTGGAAATCATAGTGTAGTCCCTTTCCATCGTTTGATCATAAAAAAAGAGAAACTCGCAGAAGTTAATATATTTGCCGAGGTCTCTCAGAGGATCAGAGATGAGAGAGCTAGGACCAGAATTTAGATTTTTGAAATACTTACTAAATAAAAGAGTGACTTTTACCAATGAAACCTTGTATCTGAATATGTGCACAGGATGGATCTGGTGGAGTTCCTTCAGCTTGTCTTCCTTCTCTCTGGGGATTCACATCCCTGAGGAAGTCAGTGTTTCTTTGGTTGAGCAGTAACTGAGGAAGAAGCCCTGAGTTTTTTCTTTGGGACATTTTCTTTCCAATTGACTATGATATTTTGACATGCTCTTAACATAAAACTGTTGAACAGTGTCAAGGGAGCCAGAAAATTAGCTGCATGAAGCCTTATGACATTTCATAGTTTGAGGTATCTGACTAATTATGTAGTCATAACCTACATTTTGCAGACAGTGAAATTCAGAAGCCACTCTTCTCCAAGGTTAGACAGAATTAAATTTTATTTCCAAATCAATGCTATGTCTGTAATGCCTACCTTGAGTATAAATTAGGGTAATAATAAAAAACATAGACAAGAAGCAGAAAAAAGTTCATTTTAAAATCTCAAGCTTAATAACAAAATATTATAGACATTAGAACACAATTTGAGAGTGTAATAGTAAAAGTAACACTATGTTCTTTTTAAAAAAATATATTTTATTGATTTTTACAGAGAGGAAGGGAGAGGGATAGAGAGTTAGAAACATTGATGAGATAAAAACATCAATCAGTTGCCTTTTGCACACCCCCTACTGGGGATGTGCCTTCAACCAAGGTACATGCCCTTGACCGAAATCGAACCTGGGACCCTTCAGTTCACAGGCCAATACTCTATCCACCGAGCCAAAATGGTTAGGGCAACACTATGTTCTTATGGCAAGCTTGAGAAGATAGATAAGAAGAATAAATAATATAAAAATAAATTCTGTAGGAAGTTAATTTTATTTTCTAAGGTACTAATGACATAACAGGTACCAGGTAAATTCATTTTTAAATGAAAGCAACATTTATTTAATAGAGTTTTTATTACTTTCTCCAGTAATAGATAGCATATTAAACTTCATTCTATTTACACTCATCCTCAATCAAGTGAGCAAATCTGAATTATCTAGGGAACTTTTTAGTATTCATTTGCCATCCTGTTCTCCAAACTAAAGTATATATTAGGGCAAGGCCTGTTTATGTTGGAAAAGGTCACTAGGGGGTTCTGTTTTGTCACCCTACTGCCCCCTCATATTACAACATGACATGGAAAGCATTTTCTGCTCCTAATAACTCTGTAGCTGAGAAAATGATATTCATAATCCAATAATCCATGTTGATTATCTACATCTATAGAAGAGTAACATGCGAATTGATGTCACTCCACTACACCCACCAGCCAAATCAGAGTGATATGCAAATTAACCCAACAAAGATGGTGATTAATTGGCATACACAGGCGGGGAGCAAAGACTGAAGACAGTATAGAAGGAAGCCAAGGGCTGCAGAAGGGAGGGAAGCGGCCAAAAAGGGAACGGAGCCGAGGCAGCAGAGATGGTGGAGAAGGGAGGGAGCCGAGGCAGCAGAGAAGGGAGGGAGCAAAGTGGTGGAGAAGGGAGGGTGCAGAGGCAGCAGAGATGGGAGGGAGCTGAGGTGACGGAGATGGAAGGGAGCCGAGGCAGAGATGGGGGCCGGGAGGGGGAAGCTGAGGAGGTTGAGATGGGAGGGAGCCGAGGCAAGCTTTGCTCCCTTCTCTGCTTCACTCTGGCTCAGAAAACCCTATTCTTGCAGGAATCTTCCTGCAACAGGCCTCTAGTTGCTTTAAATGTTAGGAAACAAATAGCTTTACTCAATTCACTCAGTCTTTTTCTTTTTGGGGATATTAACATTTTCAGAATAATCCTAACACTATGATTTTTAGAATCTTTTTATGTGCAGCTTTTGGTGACAAGAAAAGTGAAATTAAAGAATAGTTGGATTTGAGGCTTCAATTGCTAATTCATTCAACAAAATATCTCTCTCTCTCTCTCTCTCTCTCTCTCTCTCTCTCTCTCTCTATATATATATATATATATATATATATATATATATATATATATATATATATATATATGAAAGGCTAATATCCAAAGTGTCCAAGTGTCCCCTTGGGAGTTCGATCGCTTGCTATGACATGTGCTGACCATTAGGGTGTGGTGTGGAACGAAGGAAGGCAGGAAGGCCCCGGTTGGCAGTCTGCAGCAGGGGAAGGAAGGCCTCAGCCAGCAGCCAGAAGGCCCCCCATGGGCCCTGATCGCCAGCCAGGCCTAGGGACTGTGCCCATGCATGAATTTCTGCACTGGGCCTCTAGTTTTTATATAAATAAACAAAGGAGCCATTCAATATGTACAGCTATACTTGGGGCTATGGAAACATCCTGAGAAAGAATCATTTTCTAATTTTTAAAAAATGATTGCCTATGCACATGCAAGGAGGAATGAAGAGGAAGCATCTATGACCTTTTGAATGTACAAGTCAATAAGCATTTATTTTTTTGCAGTGAATATTTGAAAAGCAGCATCATTCAGATAAAGGGACATTAAGTTGATAAAGCAGAGAAAATATAGGTTCTGTTTATCAAGTGTGTAAAACAAAGAGAATATGCATACATTTATTCTTTTCAACAACACCGAGTAGGGATTGACAATAATGGCAGTAGTGGTTCAGACAAGGTGCTTAGGTTTGCAATTTCCTTTTCTGTGAAATGAGATTTAAAACAATCCCACTGTTTGGGGTTGTTGTGAGTATTAAATGAGTTCTTATGGTTAAGTGCAAATCCTGATATGTTCCGTTCTTTTAAACATTTCTTTTTCAGCTTATTCATAATCCTACGACATTGATGTGCTTTGCTATATTTTACAAAGAGAAAACTCTCATTATTTTCAGCCAGGTAGCTTTACTAGATCTAACTGAAGTCCTAACGGAATGCATTTTGAGGGGAACACATGTAAACATCTGTAGGAGAAGGACACTATTTGAGGATTCCAAACAGTCTCTTCCTTGTCAGCAACACTTTCCTGCCTCCCGTCTCTCTGTAGGGAATGTCAACGCTAGACCCTTTCCAGCAGACACGCAATGACCTTCATGCATATCTCCTTTGGGTTCCAGGTGCCATCACCTGTGCGGCCGACATGTTCCGCTGCCAGGGCTCCCACGCCTGTGTGCCGAGGCGCTGGCTGTGCGACGGCGAGCGGGACTGCCCGAACGGGAGCGACGAGCTCTCCACGGCGGGCTGCGGTACGGACACGCGTGGGGCTGCGCGCGCGGGAGCTCGTGGGCTGCTCACCATATCACGTGTGTCTCACCTTCTCAGCCCCTGGGCTCGCAGGCAGTGTCGGAACTAATGAGGGGCATGGTCAGCAAGCCCTCCAATCCCTACACAGCCCTTCCAACCTGCCCAATTGGGTTACGCATTTTTAAATCCTCGTGTGTGTGTGTGTGTGTGTGTGTGTGTGTGTATGTGTGTTTGATGAACACAGATTTATCACTTCACTTTTGAGATAAGGGAACTCCCTGATATGTGTGTGAGTGCGGTAGGGTTGTTACTTCCTATTCAGCATCTTCTACCCTGATCCCCCTCCTCCACCGTGACAGCCTTCAGATCTGCTCATTTCAGATACTCTGTAAAGGGCTGTGATCCCAAGTAACTACTGACCAGAAGGTCAGTGAACACGATTACCCCTGTGGATAGGGTATTAACCCTCAGGTCAGGTAAAAATAGTGTGGCTACAGCTGAAGAAAGCTGGGGGATCAGAAGTACACCTTTGGAGGTCAGACAATTTACCACGTTTGTGACTCAGGAAATTTACAAGGGATTACCTAACAATAAAAATTTAGATAAATGCCTTTGTATGATCAAGAACATGTCAAGACTGAATATTTGAATGTGGGTTCCGAGGGTTGCATAGGGAATCTGCCCGGCTGAGCAATTGATCAAAAACATGGCTGTGGACTCTGCTCATTAAAGTGAATTCTGCCAACCGTCACTCCAATGACCTGCCTTCAGGTTTTGAAAACTGTGTTTGAAGCCATGATGTAAGTGTGTGTTCGGATGCGGTGTGTGTATAAGGGGAGTAGCTAAAGCTGAGAGGGGAAAGAAAACTTTGAGCAGGCCTATGTGCACAGAATCCATGCTGCTGTAGAATCATTCACTTTGATCCTGAAACGTATGTGTGTGTCTGTAAAGGTCAATGGGGCCGCTGAGGGCTACATAATGAAGGATTACACATCAATTCAGGGATCCAGATGGTCCCAGTATAGTGTTGCTATTGTAACAGTAACACTCCGGGAAGCATATTAACACTTTGGGCCACATGGGTGCTATTAAGTAAATTATTCTCAAATACAATACATTGTCCTCAAGGGATCTGAAAGTGTTAATGCCAAATAAGCCTCTGTTGCTTAGTGTTTTAAAGAACAATTCGTGTATTAGAATTGGCATAATTCACTGGAGTTATATAAGCTGTTGCACATTTCAAAGTTAGAGAACTTATTAGTAACTGAGTTTTACTTTGATTATAATGGGCAATTATTTAAAATATATTTTTATTGATTTCAGAGAGGAAGGAAGAAAGAGAGAGAGAGAATATCCATGATGAGAGAAAATAATGCATTGGCTGCCTCTTGCAAGTCCCCCACTGGGGATCAAGTCCAAAACCAGGACATGTGCCCTTGACTAGACCTTTCAGTTCACAGGCCAACTCTCTATCCACTGAACCAAACCTGCTAGGGCTATTGGTCAATTTTTAAAACTGGTTCTATCTAGCTTTTATGTTGTTTTCTTAAATAAATTTCTTGAAAATAAATAATACTTGACTAGAATTATATATACACATATGTGTGTGTGTATGTATGTGTATATATATATATATATTTGTTTTGCCTATTCAAGTATCTGCCTCTGTCATTATTGAATTGAAAGCAGAGATTTTCTTTCTTTGTAGAGTTTGAGGCAGCCTTGGGTAGGGAACTGACAGGCATGTAAGAGAATGATTATAATACCTCAACTGTTAGAAAAATCCTATATATAATAAAAGCCTAATATGCAAATTGTCCCCTTAACCAGGTGTTCAACTGCTCACTATGATGTGAGCTGACCACCAGGGGGTGGCGCAGAACATGGCAGGCATTGGCAGTGCACTGCAACTTCTCTCTGACTATCTGGGGGCGAGGGTGATGGGACGAGGTGCGGTGAGAATGTGGGGTGTCTGCTGAACTCGCTCTCACTCTCCCTGCTACCCTCCCCAGGTATGCCAGGGTTCATGTGCCAGGAAACCCCCCCATGCTCAGGTGCCAGACGGCCACCAAGAGCTCACCCCACGTACACATGAATTTTATGCACCGGGCATCTAGTATATATGTTTATAAAAGATACTTGGTTATTACAAAGAAATATATATAAAAAGCCTAGAAAATCTCATGGAAGGATTTCAATAAAAAAGCAAAGCTGTAATATGAGTCATAAAGTTCAAAGAGAGTTGTTTTGGATTAAGGAAGGTGCCTCTTAAAACATAGAAGGGAAAGGTTGGAAGGCATCTAAACTTTTTCAAGTGCTCATTATATGTCCATTTTTTTGATGGGTGCTTTTATTTACAACTAGAGTCCTGGTGCACAAAAATTTGTGCACTTGGGGTTGGTCCCTTAGGCGGGCCTATGCCCTCTTGCAATCTAAGACCCCTTGAGAGATGTCTACCTTCTGGCTTAGGCTGGCTTCCTGGGGGAATGGACCTAAGCTGGCAGTCAGACATCCCTCTGGCAGCCGGGGGCACTTGGGGGATGTCTATTTGCCACCAAGGAACGGCCTAAGCTGTAGTCGCACATCCTTAGCGCTGCTGAGGAGGCAGGAGAGGCTCCCACTACCACCACTGTACTGGCAGCTGTCAGCCTGGCTTGTGGCTGAGCAGAGCTCCCCCTGTGGGAGTGCACTGACCACCAGGGGCAATTCCCACATTGAGCATCTGCCCTCTGGTGATCAGTGTGTGTCATAGTGACCAGTCATTTCCAGTCGTTCTGTTGTTAGGGTCAATTTGCATATTATCCTTTTATTATATAGGAATAGAGGCTTGGTGCATGGGTGGGGGCTGACTGGTTAACCCTGAAGGGTGTCCCAGATCAGGGTGAGGGCTCTGCTAGGGTGCCTGGCCAGCCTGAGTGACAGGCTGAGGGCTGTTTTCAAGCTGGTTACATCCCCTTCAGTGAGGGGGGGTCCTGCTGGGGTGCCTGGCCATCCTGCGTGAGTGGCTGATGGCTGTTTGCAATGAGGCTAGCTGGAAGCAGGTATCTGGGATTTATTTATCTTCTATAATTGAAACTTTATAACTTTAACCAGAGCCCAGGTCAGATTTCCCCTGACAACCCAAGCTCCCAGTGCTTCCTTGACCCCAAGCCGGCTAGAAGCAGGTATCTGGGGTTTATTTATCTTCTATAATTGAAACTTTGTTGCCTTGAGCAGAGACCACACCTGGCCAAGGCAGGCGGAAACCTTAGTTTCCTCCATCACCGGGGCAAGTCTCCTGCTTGTTCCAGCTCCATGGCTACCGGCTGCCATCTTGGCTGTTTTAATTTGTATACAGTTGCTCTGATTGGCTGGTAGGTATAGCAGAGTAACACAAATTTGCATATTACCATATTTTATGGCATATAAGATGACTTTTTAACCCAGGAAAATCACAAAAGTTGAGACAAGACTGCTGAAATGGTAGAAATGGTAGAGGGAGAAAGTAGAGGAGGTATTTGGGTCACTTCTTTCACTAGCCTTCTCGTTATTTGAGAATATTTTTTAGATTTTCCTGGGTTAAAAAGTCATCTTATACACTGGAAAATATGGTACTCTTTTATTACATTAGATATTGAATTCTAACAATATCTCAGTGAAGTGTTTTGGGGGATCTTCCAAAAATCATTGTCACGTAGAAATTTAAAGAGCTTCTAGGAATTTGAGTACATAAAATGAGCTGATCTGCTTCTTACAATTTACCTAATTCTTACAAAAAATATATCAGATAGATTTTATTATCTTCATTAAGTGCATAAAGAAACAGATGCACAGTCCAGAGGGTGTGGGTCAGTGGTTGAGCATCAACCCTGAACCAGGAGGTCATGGTTCAATTCTCAATCAGGGCACATGTTGGAGTTGTGGACTTGATTCCCAGAAGGGGACATGCAGGAGGCAGCCGGTCAATGGTTTTCTCTCATCATTGATATGCCTATCTCTCCCTCTCCCTTCCTCTCTTAAAAAAAAAAAAAGAAAAGAAACATGAAAAAAGAAGATAAATAGCTTTCTTAGGATACAAATGTAAGAGGCAGAGTGACTTTTTGCAAAGCCTTTCTGTTTCCCGTGTATGATGATAAGAATTAAGATATAATCAACATATAACGTGGTATTAGTTTTAGGTATATAACATGATTTGATATATGCATATTTTATTTTGTGAAATGATAACCACAATAAGATAGTGAACATTCATTATATAGCAGATTATTGACATTGGAAATACCTCAAACCTTGAATTTTATCATGGCCCTTAACCTTTAAAATGTAAGAAAATGCAATTAAAAAGTGTTTATTTGATCTCTTCAAACCTCTATGATTCCATGCACTTGATATCAAAATGTAATTCCTCTGCACATATTTCCATTTTTTGAACATCTGCTGGAATTTTAAAGCCCATTTTTATCGACCATTTTTCCCACTGGTAAGGGCCCTTGCTAGATAGAGCACAACTTTCATGGGACACTTTTCTTAAAGGACTGATATTTTGTTTCCTAATTTAATGTGATACTTGTGGTTGTGCTCATCATAACATAAGAATTAACCTCTTTCAATTCTTAAACTCACCTATTTTATTTTGAAAACAGTAACTTTCTCAAACATTTAGACTATTTTTTCATTTTAAAAAAATATATATTTTATTAATTTCTTACAGATAGGAAGGGAGAGGTATAGTTAGAAACATTGATCAGCTGCCTCCTGCACACCTCCTACTGGGGATGTGCCCACAACCAAGGTACATGCCCTTGACTGGAATTGAACTTGGGACCTTTCAGTCCACAGACTGACACTCTATCCACTGAGCCAAACCAGTTAGGGCTATTTTTTCATTTTTTAATGAGCGTTGGCACTTGTTGGTCTTTTAAGGTTCATTTTTGACAAATAAAGCAAGTTTTTATTCCTTTACTAGCATTGGTACAGGCATGAAGAGAGAAAAACTCAGTCATATTATTACACTTGATTAACTTTTTAATTAATTAATTAATTAATTAATTATTTTTAAGCTTTATTGTTAAATCACATATGAACCTTTGGATTCCAACTTCAGCCAACTTACAAATTGCTTAAAGGCCTCCACTTTTGGGTTCACTCTAGAACAGTTGAATGCATTAATACTAATACTTTGAATTACATATCTACTTATGTTTATATATACCAATATATTAACAAATGTGTATTAATATATGTTATTAATTTACCTGATATGATGAATATTTATTATGTAAAGTTTCATTCTAAATAACTATGAATTACTGAGTATAACAGCAAACATTCTCTGAGCTCCTAAGGTAGGGGATGATAATATAGGAACTCATCTAACTTTGTTTTTTGTGATGTCTTTCTTAGCTCCCAATAATACATGTGATGAGAATGCTTTCGTGTGCCGTAATAAAGCATGCACTCCCAAGCAGTTTGTTTGCGACCATGACGATGACTGCGGAGATGGCTCTGATGAGTCTCAGCAGTGTGGTAAGTGACTTATACTTCTCCTGGAAACAGTCTCAGGTTCCATAGTAGTCTTTTAAAATGACTCAAAGAATATATAAATGAATAACAAATACAAAGATCATATTCATGAACATCATGAAAGACACTTAAATTCAGTATACAAAGACATCCCACATGTAACCTCTTTAAGCTCTACAATAATTATGCATTTACTTGGAAATCATACCTTCTTGCAGTGTATTCTTATCAGGAACTAAAAATGTTTCTAAAACTATGTTTGGTTTTACATACTTGGAAGAACACAAAGATAACATGCTGCTATCTGTCTAGTTCATTCTTACAGCCAACTCAAATCTCTAAGTGACAGAGAAAAGTGCAATTCACAACTACCAGGATAACTGGACACTGAACATTTTCCTCTCACCCTATCTTATTGACACATGGACTCAGTCCTTAAGATGTAATATTATGATGAGTTCTATCTTTTCACTACATTTACAAAGTGATAACATAAATATATATGTAGTGAAAAGATAAATCTATAACAAATATATATAAATAAAATATCAATACAAATACAAAGATAAGTTTTTTAAATTATTTTTCTCTTTATTGATTATGGTATTGTATGTGTATCTTTACCCCCCCCCATTGTTCCCCTTCCCCCCATTCATGCACTCACCCCCCTGTTGTCTGTGTCCATTAATTAGGCTTATATGCATGCATACAAGTCCTTTGGTTGATCTCTTCTCCTTATGCCCACCCTTCCCTACCTTCCCTTTGAGGTTTGATGGTCTGATGGATGTTTCTCTGTCTCTAGATCTATTTTTGTTGATGCATTTATGTTGTTCATTATATTCCACAAATTAATGAGATCATGTGATATATTTCTTTCTGACTGGCTTATGTCACTTAGCATAATGCTCTCCAGTTCTATTCATGCTGTTGCAAATGGTAAGAACTCCTTTTTTACCACAGTGTAGTATTCCATTGTATAGATGTACCACAGTTTTTTAATCGACTCATCTACTGATGGGCACTTAAGCTGTTTCCAAATCTTAGCTATGGTGGATTGTGCTGCTATGGACATAGGGGTGCATATATCCTTTCTAATTGCTGTTTCTAGTTTCTTGGGGATATATTCCTAGAAGTGGGATCACTGGGTCAGATGGGAGTTCTATTTTTAGTTTTGTGAGAAAACTCCATACTGTTCTCCACAGTGGTTGCACCAGTCTGCATTCCCACCAGCAGTGCACGAGGGTTCCTTTTTCTCCACATCTTCACCAGCAACTTGTCATTTGTTGATTTGTTAATGACAGCCATTCTGATAGGTGTGAGATGGTTCTGCATTGTCATTTTAATTTGAATTTCTCAGAAGATTAGTGACTTTGAGCATGTTTTCATATGTCTCTTGGCCTTCCTTATGTCCTCTTTCGAAAAGTAGCTATTTAGGTCTATTGCCCATATTTTGATTGGGTTGTTTATCTTCTTTTTGTTAAGTTGTATGCATGCCCTGTAAATGTTGGAGATTAAACACTTACTGGTGATAACATTGGCAAATATGTTCTCCCATGCAGTGGGCTTTCTTGTCATTTTGTGGATGGTTTCTTTTGTTGTGCAGAAGCTTTTTATTTTGATGTAGTCCCGTTTATTTATTTTCTCTTTAGTTTCCATTGCCCTAGGAGCTGTATTGGTGAAGATATTGCTGCAGCATATGTTTGAGATTTTTGCTGCCTGGGGATTCTGTAATATTTTTATTTGTTTCCCATCTTATGTTTAGTTCTTTATCCATTTTGAGTTTATCTTTGTGTATGGTGTAAGTTGGTGGTCTAGTTTCATTTTTTGCATGTATCTGTCCAATGTTCCCAGCACTATTTATTGAATAAACAGTCTTGACTCCATTGGATGGCTCTATACATAAATTTTGAGAAAAAAAATCAACATTTTAAAAATTCCCAGTTGCAGTTGTAACTTTATGTAAACCTACTATTTTGGTAAAATATTTAAATGTCTACTAAAATGCAAAACGAGAAGCCATGAAATCCATATACACCACCAAAGGCAGTCAATTTAGTGCCTCCTTTGTCCTGCCTGTGCAGTGTCTACAGCCTTGGTCTTCTATATGAGTCTCTTTGAATTTAGTGGATATCAGTTTTTACAATCATTCCACCATTAAGTTATAGATATTTTAAAAGTTACACTATAATTCAATATTTAATTTCGTATTTCCTCTAGTAGATACTATATTTGGTTGATATGGAGATGAATGAGACAGAGGCCCCACTAGAAAAACTCACTAAAAAATCAGAAATACAATTCTATCTAATAAGAGAGTAATATGCAAATTAACCATCACTTTGCGATAAAGATGGAGGTGCCTATAGCCGATAAGGAGGGAATATGCAAACTGACATTACAAAGATGGCAGCACTGGCCAGAGCCACGGAGCTGGCCAGAGAGGGGCAGGAGGTGGTGGCTTGGTTTCCTTGGTCACCCAAAACTGGCTCCATGGCTGCCATCCAGATAAAGCCATAGTGGCAGGGCTGACGCAGAGACATTTAGGGGTGATCATGCCAGGAGGAGGGCAGTTGGGGGTGATCAGACTGGTGGTGGGGGAAGTTGTGGGCAAGCAGGCTGGAATTGGGGGCCAGTTGTGGGTGAGTAGGCCAGTGGGGGGACAGTAGGGGATAGGCAGGCCAGCAAGGGGGCAGTTGGGGACAAGCAGGCTGCAGACAGAGTGGTTAGGGGTAATCAGGCAGGCAGGTAGGTGAGTGATTAGGAGACAGTGGTCCCAGATTGCAAGAGTGATGTCCAACTGCCGGTTTAGGCCTGATCCATCAGGCCTAAACCAGCAGTCGGACATCACCTGAGGGGGTACCAGATTGGAGAGGGTGCAGGCTGGGCTGAGAGGCACATCCCCCATGCATCAATTTCATGCACTGGTCCACTAGTATCGTATAACATACATTTTCAGGTAGGAATAAGTATCATAATATTTACGATATCTTAGCTGGGAAAATGATTTTTAGAGCACTGAAGAAGCAGGGAATGTTAGTGAAAGGAAATTCTGTTTAGATGCTACAGACTAGAATATGACATGGTGGCTAAGCATGGGCCCTGTAGCCAGACAGCCTGGTCCAAATTGTGGCTCTGCCACTTACCAGCTGCGTGACATGTTAAAGTTATTTCATCTCCCAATGTCTCAATTTCCTCATCTGTAAAAAAAAATTATAATAGCATTGTTAAACTCTGAGGTCCGATAAGAAAATTAAGTGAGTTAATATTTCAAAGTGCTTATAGTAGTTCTGGAAACACAGAGCAAATTCTGTATATGTTTATAAAGATCTGCAAATTGAAATAATAGAAGGATAGCAATTAATTGTGTGTGAGGTAAGTTGAAACCTGAAAATTAAGTTGAAATTAGATCCTAAAAATTCTGAAAAATAATGTTAAATAATTTGTATTTAATTATTTTGTCTCTCAGTGGTCAGAACACATCTTGAAACAGAGGGATGTCTCAGTCAAGTTTATGTTTTAGGACCATCTTTTCCAGCAGAGTGGATGAAATGCTGCCAATAGAAAGGGGAACAATAGTAGTTAGGAGTCTGTTACAATCATTCTGATGTTTAATGATGTGATTCTGAACCAGGTAGAAACAGTGGCATGGGAAGTGCAGGGGGGAGGGGACAGAATTAACTTACAGTTAGATATGGATAAATAAGTATTTCTAACTTGATAGCTATGTCCCTTTGGAACATAGATGTTTGGAACATAGGACTAGTTTGCTGGTGCAGAATAAATATCTAACAACAAAATATTTTTTTTCATTATGAAAATGAAATGTTAATCAGATAATTACATGTAGTGAATGTCTGAAAATTTGGTTCTAAAGACCAGAACTGTGTTCTGGACAAATAATGTTAATTCAGTGGCCATCAGCATAAAAGTGATACTTAAATATGATAAAGAATGATTTAAATTTTATTTTTTTACATGTTTCTGCAGTTTCCAAAATATCTACAATGAATGAATATTGCTTTTTTTAAATTTAAAAACAGAAGTCTTATAAAATCCAGGGTTTGATCACAACTTCACCATTTATGTGAACCCAGCTAGATCACTTTACCTTCTTTATTTGTCTTCATTTACAAGTTCTCACCATCCCAGTTATACTTTTTGGAGGCAGGTATATAGTGTGATTAATAGTTTAAAAAAATAATAAAAGGATTGCACACATTAAAAAAAGAACAAGAATGGCCCAGCTGATATTGCTCAGTGGTTGAGTATTGACCTCTAAACTAGGAGGTCATGGTTAGATTCCTGATTGAGGCAAATGCCTGTAATGCAGGCTGGGTCACCAGTGGGTAGTTTGCAGCAGGCAGCTGATCAATGAGTCTCTTTCATCATTGATGTTTCTCCCTCTCCCTTCCTCTCTGTAGTCAGTAAAATAACTAATCAAATAAAAGAGCAATATGCAAATTAACCATCACTCTGAGACACCTAAGCCACACCCACCAGCCAAGCCATGCCCCCAGCCAATCAGAACAGCTGTATGGAAATTAACCCAGCCAAGATGGCGGCCAACAGCCATGGAGCTAGAGCAAACAGGAGGCCAGTGATGGAGGAAATTGCCTGCCTAGGCAAGCTGTGGCCTCCACTCAAGGCAACAAAGTTTCTATTATAGAAGATAAATAAATCCCAGAAACCTGCTTCCAGCCAGCCTTGCTGGGACTTTGGGTTAATGGGAGCTTTAGCAAGCCTGCAAACAGCCATCAGCCCCTCACCCAGGCTGGCCAGGCACCTCAGTAGGGAACCGAACCCTGAAGGGGCTGTGGCCAGCCTGAAAATGGCCCTCAGCCCCTCACCCCGGCTCACCACACCCCCATGGGGTTAGGGTCCCCACTGGGGGGCTTGGCCAGCCTGAAAATAGCCATCAGCCCCTCACCCAGGTTGGCCAGGCAGGCCAGCAGGTGGACATCCCCTAAGGGGTCCCAGACTGCAAGAGGACACAGGCTGGGCTGAGGGACCCACCGAGTGAACAAATTTTTGTGCACCGGGACCCTAGTATCTAATCTAATAAAAGAGTAATATTAAAATTGACCATTTCTATGGGATGCCTAAGCCATGCCCACCAGCCAATCAGAGCAGCTGTATGCAAATTAACCCAGCCAAGATGGAGGCCGGCAGTCACAGAGCTAGAGTAAACAGACAGCTTCCATTGCACCAGGACTAAACTGTCTGCTGGCTGGCCGGCTGGGCCTCTCCCAGCTCCAGGCAACATTGTTGCAGCATAGTGGCAATTATAGAAGCCTTGGAGCTGAAGCAAACAACAGGTTTCCGTTGCACCAGTGATGGAGAAAACTGCCTGCCTAGAGTCTACTAAGGCAACATTCTTTCAATTATAGAAGCCACAGAGCTGAAGCCGACAGGAAGCTTCATTACCTGCCTAGGCCTTGGCTTAAAGGAACAGTGTATCAATTATGGAAGATAAATAAACCCCAGAAACTTGCTTCCAGCCAGCCTTGCTGGGACGTTGAGTCAATGGGTGCTGTGGGCAGCCTGAAAGCCTGAAAACAGCCCTCATGCCCGCACCCCAATGGGGTGGGGGATCCCACTGGGGGCTAGGCCAGCCTGCAAACAGTCATCAGCCCCTCACCCAGGCTGGCCAGATACCCCAGTAGGGACCCAAAACCTGAAGGGACTGTGGGCAGCCTGAAAATGCCCCTCAGCTCCTCACCCAGGCTGCCCAGGCACCCCAGTAGGGACCCAAAACATGAAGGGGCTGTGGGCAGCCTGAAAACGACGCTCAGCCTGTCACCCAGGCTGGCCACACCCCAATGGGGTGAGGGACCTCAATGGGGTGAGGGATCCCACTGGGGGGCTTGGCCAGCCTGCAAACAGCCATCAGCCCATCCCCCAGGCTAGCCAGGCACGCCAGCATGTGGACATCCCCAGAGGGGTCCCAGACTGTGAGAGGGCACAGGCCGGGCTGAGGGACCTCTGCAGTGCACAAATTTTTGTGCACGGGACCTCTAGTATATATATATAATGAATATACTCAACACTATAGAAAGGAAAAGAGAGCTAGCAGTAGATTGAAGATTGAAGTTAGGGCTTCATCTACAACACTTTGGGGTGGAACCAAAGAGGACTTCATACAGAAATAGGGAAAAACCAGAACGGGCAAAGTAATCACAGAAAAGCCTGGATTTCCAAGGTAGTGAGATCAATGATGTCAAAGGCTACACAAAAATGAAGTAGATAAGAGTAAGAGACACCTTTGAATTTGATACTTGTCCCTTGGTGTCTCAGCTCTGAGGAATTTCAGAATGTAGATGTGAATAAATTAAACAAGAACTGGAGGAAGGTAAGTGGAAGTGAAAGAGAGATGTGTTGTTAAGAGTCATGTCCATGGGTCTTCATTGTTTTGGGGCTGGGGAAACTTGAATAGATGTAGTAACACAAAAGGAGGAACTAGTGCCCAGGGAGAGGGAGGGAAAACATTAAGGAAGTTGGGGATAGTTAGAACTAGCTACTTTTGCCATTCAAAGTGCTAAACATCTCAAGTGATCGTTCTTGAATTAGTTTTTTATTAGAATTGTGTTTACTTTTTTAAACCATAAAAACCTTATTTTCTCTCTCCAAAAAGACTATTTGCTTAGATTTACCAGAATGTTTATAACAGAAATGACAGGTTTTGATATTAACAAAATTAGGGCAAAAAAATCTAATTTAAAACTTGATAACATTCACAATTAAAAGAATTTTAGTCACAATCAGGTATTGATATGAACGTTAATGGGCTGATATTGTGATTTTAATAAAGTTTTTCAATGCATCTAAGAATCAATATACAATTACAATACTTCTTGTGCTTATTGCTCTATGACTGAATTTTCATTTTTCTTATCTAAACAATTTATTTACACTTTGGATGCTGATTCTCAAATGTAAGCATGTCATTACAGCTTCTGAGAAGTATCAGTATAGCTCAGAATCAATTCATCCATAAGCTCTAGCACTGCACCTCCCTGAGCTTGGTCTTAGAGATAATTCTAATAGCTTCCATTCTGTTTTTCATGCTCAGGGAACTCTAGAACGTAGAGGTTGGTGAGCAGAGATGGCGTACTGGATGGAGTCCTGCGTTCTCATGTTCTCCCCTAGAGACAGTAGCAGTGCCTTGTTTGCAACTTTATTTTCTGTGCTACTTCCCAACCACAAATATTTCTTGCAAATATGACCACTGTCCCAGATATAAATAGAAACATTTCCCACTGGAGGCATTGGTAGTCCACATGGTTATCAGATATAGTGTAGATTAGAGGTTGCAGTTCTACATAATGTTTGTCACAGCCCTCAGTGGTTTGGCTGAGTGGATAGAGCGTCAGCCTATGGACTGAAGGGTCCCCGGGTTTGATTCCAATCAAGGGTGTTTACGTTGGTTGAGGGTTCTGTCCCTGGTAGGGGGTGTGCAGGAGGCAGCTGATCAATGTTTCTAACTCTTTCCCGCTCCCTTTCTCTCTACAAAAAAAAAAAAAAAAAGTCAATAAAATATGAATAATGTTCATTCTATAAATAATATAAATTAGAATCTTTATTTCTTTGTCTCTAGCATACCGACCATGTAATGCCGAAGAATTCAGTTGTGCTGATGGACGGTGTCTTTTACATTCGCAATGGCAGTGTGATGGAGACTTCGACTGCCCTGACCGTTCCGATGAAGCACCTTTAAACCCAAAGTGCAAAAGTGCAGGTACAGGAAATACATGGAGCTGTGCTTATTCCAAAATCCGTCTTTTTTTAATGGCAAGATTGTGGCTCTGATTTGCTTAGTAGGAAATGCAGATCACTAAGCATTGATGTATCTAGTGATACTATGCAGAATATAATAATGTTTTGACTATAATAATGTTATAAATTTAGTATGTGCTAAAAACATGAAGATTTCCAGCAATGAACCTGATGAATCCATAACTTTGCCCTTCCAGAAAGGTGAACTTTTCTTAATACATTATTTTATGTGAATAAAGTTTCCCTGCTAAACTTCAAAACTTCAAACATAAAAGAAGGTGAGATTTACTGAGAGAAAATCTGTGTTATTCATAGTTAGGCAAAATAAAGTAAATTGTATAATGATACAATTTAGGCAAATTGTATAACATTGCCAAACTTGGTCTGTTGATCATTTCACTATTCTTTACTGAAGACATAGTCATATTTTTAGATTATATTTTTATTGATTTCAGAGAGGAAGAGAGAGATAGAAATATCAATGATGAGAGAGAATCATTGATTGACTGCCTCCTGCATGCCCCCAACTCAGGATTGAGCCCACAACCATGCATGTGCCCTGACTTAGAATTGAACCAGTGACCTCTTGGTTCACAGGTTGAAGCTCAGCGACCAACGCACATCTGGCCATAGTCATGTCTTTTAAAATAAAACTACTCATGTAGTTTGCATGTTATTGAGTTTTCTTTTATCATGTTAAATAATGAGTAGCATTCAAATCATCATGATAAGAGTAGCTGCAAAACCTGGACTTCTTTCTGTGGCTATATATGGAACAACTATTATTCACTAAAAAATGGCTGTTTTATGCCCTGATTTTAAAATGTCAGTGTTATATTTCCAAGATGAAAAAAAATTAGGAATATCTACCTATTCTGGATTCATAATTTTTAGTGACATTTAATTCACAGAGACCTATGGCTTGAGGGAAATGTCAAACTATCATTACACTTTGATCTCAATTGTCACACTATAGATGAGGACAGAAATATTCCATTAATTTTACTATAGATGCATTTTTTTTTTTTAAATCTTTCTTGATGATTTTTAGAGAGGGAGGAATGGAGAGGGAGAGAAAGATAGAAACATCCACGTGAGAGCAAAACATTGATTGGCTGCCTCCTATATGCTATCTATTGGGGATCAAATCCAAAACTCCAGCACATACCTTGACTATGGACCAAACTGGAAACCTTTTGGTGCATGAGACAATGTCCAACCAACTGCGTCACACTGGCCAGGACTATAGACTCTTAGCCTGATTGTTAATTTTCATGATAAAGCAATGTACAGTGGGTTGAGCAAAAGTGCAGTTTGCTTTTGGTTTCCTATATTTTGTGTGTAAATAGAAAGCATTTTACATGTGCATACATTTACTATGGTTTTAGACAGATAAGTTATCATATTTATGAATGCTTTCAACAACTGTAGTATAAAAACAATGGCATGCCCTTTATATTCCATTCGTTTTATTTTCTTTTTCCAGAACAGTCATGCAACAGTTCATTTTTTATGTGCAAAAATGGCAGGTGCATTCCCAGTGGAGGTCTTTGTGACAATAAGGATGACTGTGGCGATGGCTCAGATGAGAAAAACTGCCATATAAATGAATGTTTGAGTAAGAAAGTCAGTGGATGTTCTCAAGACTGCCAGGATCTCCCAGTTGGTTACAAGGTTGGTATTCATCAAAAATAGCAAATCACCGGATACATTAGAATTTGATTAGGCAAAAATAAAAAAAGAATTGAAAAAAGAAAGACTCATGGACACAGACAACAGTATGGTCATTGCCAGAGGGGAGGAGGTATGGGGAAGGTAGAAGAAGGCAAAGGGGGGATAAATGGTGATGGAAGGAGACCTGACCTGGGGCGATAAACATATAATACAATACACAGATGATGTATTGTAGAATTGTATGCCTGAAACCTGTATAATTTTATTAACCAATTTCACCCAAGTAAATTCAATTAAAAAGTAATTTTGGGGTAACAAAACCTTTTTAATCCAATATAGCTATAAAATGTAAAAGGCATCAAAATATTGCCAGGGCTCTGGCTAGCATGGTTCCATTGTTAGAGCTTCAGCCTGCACACTAAGGGGTCACAGGTTCGATTCCCAGTCAAGGGCACATACCTGGGTTGTTGCACTTTTGACCCCTGGCTCCACTTGGGGTACATGCAGGAAGCAACCAATTGATGTGTCTCTCTCATCTCTCTCTCTCTCTCTCTCTCTCTCTCTCTCTCTCTCTCTCTCTTCTTCCCCCCTCCCTTCTTATCTGCCGCACACCATTTCTCCCTTCCACTCTTTCTAAAAATCAATGGGAGAAATATCCTCGGGTGAGGATTGACAACAAATATATATATACATACAAATATATATATATACTAGGGGCCCGGTGCACAAAAATTTGTGCACTCGGGGGGTGGGGGTCCCTCAGCCCGGCCTGTGCCCTCTTGCAGTCTGGGACACCTCGGCGGGGGGATGTCCACCTGCTGGCATGCATGGCCAGTCTGGGTGAGGGGCTGAGAGCCATTTTCAGGCTGCCCACAGCCCCTTCAGGGTTAGTGCACTGGGGGGTGGGAAGGCTGGTGAGTGCAGGCCTGGACGTTTCCCACCGGAGGGCCCACGATTGCACACATCTGGTGGGCCCACACTGCTGAGGGGACACACCTGGCGCAGAGTTGGGTGGCAAGCCAGGGGCGGACGCTGGTGCAGGATCCCTCGGTGGGGCCCTGCTGCTGAGCAAACACACCCGGGGTGGAA
>PVJC01026082.1:0-24289 GCA_004026665.1 Murina feae
GTCTAATGTTTAAGTTCTTTATCCATTTGACTTTATTTTTGTGTATGGTGTAAGTTGGTGGTCTAGTTTCATTTTTCTGCATGTATCTGTACAATTTTCCCAACACCATTTATTGAAGAGACTGTCTTGACTCCATTGTATGTTCATGCCTCCTTTGTCAAATATTAATTGAGCATAGTGGTTTGGGTTGATTTCTGGAGGCTGGCTGTGGCCTCCGCTCAAGGCAACAAAATTTCAATTATAGAAGACAAATAAACCCCAGAAACCTGCTTCTAGCCATCAGCCTTGCTGGGACCTTGGGTCAGTAGGAGCTGTGGCCAGCCTACAAACAGCCCTCATCCTCTCACCCAGGCTGGCCTCGCACTCCAGTAGGAACAAGAACCCTGAAAGGGCTGTGGGAATCCTGAAAACAGCCCTCAACCCCTCACCCAGGCTGGCCACACACCCATGGAGTGAGGGTCCCCACTCAGGGGCTTTCCCACCCTGAAAATAGCCATCAGCCCCTCCCAGGCTGGCCAGGCATGCCAGCAGGTGGACATCCCCCGAGGGGTCCCAGACTGTGAGAGCACACAGGCCAGGCTAAGTGATGCCCCCAAGTGCACAATTTTTTGTGCACCAGGCCCCTAGTAAGGTAATAAGTTTGTATTATTTTCAGCCATTAAATTAAAATATTGCAACAATGGAAAACCAATGCATTCCTCAACTAATTTTATAAAGCTAATGTATTATTATTATAAATTTCATACAAATTCAGAAAGAAAAAGGGAAATTATATGTTGGTTTTATTTATGAAACTAAACAAAAAAGAAAGAAAAAAAATACCTGCAAACTGAATCCACCAATCTACATATAAAATGTAAAATATATTTTATAATTAGTATGGTTTCATAGAGATGTAAGGATTGTTTAACATAAAGAGATCATAAGAAAAAAGCCAAACCATCTGATCAGATTAACAGATTAGAAATCTTTTCAACACACACACATACACACACACACTCAATTGCCACACATTTACAATAGAGAGTCAAGCCAGCAATAGAAGGGGATTTTGTTAACTGCATATATGCCAGCTTCTGAAAACCTTCATGAATTAATCTGGTCAAATGCTAGAGTAATTCCCTTTGAGATCAGAAATAAGATAGCGATATTCACCATCGCCTCCTCAACAATATTCCATAGGTTCTAATTAATTCAGGAAAATAATAAAAAAGAAATAAGTAGTATAAAAAAGGAGGAAAATCAGCAGAACTGTCACTTAACTCATTTATTTAGTTATGATAAAAATTTTTAGATATTTATAGAAAGGAATTTACTGAGGACTCATTTGGTGTTTTGCTATCACTTTCTTCATAGTCCTTGTTAGTTATGCTATTCCAATCTGGAGTTAATAAATATAAGTTTTTATATGACTCCACATATAAGAATGGATATTATTTTCTAAATTTGGATGCTATATATTCTTCTATCGGCACAGTCTTTTTTTCACATATATATTTTTATTGACTTTTAGAGAGAGAGACAGGGAGAGGGATAGAAAGATAGAAACATCAATGAGAGAAAAACATCATTGATCAGTTGCCTCCTGCATGTCCCCAACTGAGGAGAGAGCCTGCAACCCAGTCATGTGTCCTGACTGGGAATCAAACCATGACCTCCTAGTGCAGGGGTCGAGGCTCAACCACTGAGCCACACCAACTGGGCTATTGATGCAATCCTTGTCTTAAATATTATCGACTCACTAGAGAGCCACATCACTACTAATTCATATTACATTTTCATTTAACTAAAACATCTAATTCTAAAATACAGAGGATAACTGAATAAACCTGTATTTTATTCATCTTTTAATTTATCCATTCAACAAATATGAATTGAGTGGTATGGGTTAAGGATTCTGTTTGACAGATTTATGCAGCTCACAGTCTAATAGGAAAGACCAACAATGAGTCAATTAAAGTAGTGCATGCTACATTTTATGTCAGATTAGGTTGGAAGGAAGTCAGGAGGGCAAAATAAAATCAGTTTTAGACAAGCCACAGCAGCATATTCAGTCAAGCAGTTTAAAATCTGCAACTCTTTCTACATGGCAAAAAAAGAAGAGAAAAGAAGAGAGAGAAGAGAAAAGGAGAGGAGAGGAGGGGAGGGGAGGGGAGGGGATGGGAGGGAAGGGAAGGGAAAGAAAGAGAGAAAAAAGAAATCTGAGGCAGGAACCAAAATGTTTGTCCTTGTTGTTCCCACATTAAAGAATTTAGGTACTATCCTGATGGTGTTAGATATCAACTTCCTTGCAACTTATGCAAGGAAGTGAGAACATAAGTCTTACACTTCTAAAATATTGTGCTCATTGCCAAAGCAGGAGTATATTAGAATCCTAAAGAAGTTACATTATATCCTCAAAAAATTATGGATGAAATCAGAGGTGAGATAATTTAAATTTAAGGCTGCAGAATTTTGAATTAGAACCCCCAAGGATACCTATTAGTATGTTAGCCTTTTACAGCTTTTTGATTGTCTTCTCAAATTGCATGATTAAGTCCTGCAATCTAAGATGTGGCATGAGTGGGAATATCGGTTTTAGGAAAACTATACAATAATGTGTTCTTGCAATACACTGTTATATCCTTAAGAAATGAAATTAACAAACAATACATGCCTTTTGGTAGTGTGTATACAACCTTTTCATGCAATTATTTTTATAATTAAACTGAATTAGCTTACAATAAAGTAGAGACATTAATTTATAATACATTATAGGTCTTTACCACTTCTTCAAAGTCTGTATCATGAAGTGCCTTAAATGATTAAGAACAGTAGTAGCATAGACTAAATTCCTGCCTTAAAAAGGTGTTAAATAGGCTTCTTTTCTAGCCCAACTTCTAATTACTCTCAGAAATAGTAACTAGGCATCAACTCTATAAATACTAACACTGTTGTCTTGGAAGACAAACTTCAAAATAGAAATAGACAGTTCTACATACCCCCCTCTGAAATGTCATTTCCACCACCTAAGAGTGTGTATTTGCAGCAAGCCAGCCCTTGACAGGCCCCTGAGGGTGTCGTATAATTTTCAGTGAAATGCTCAACAGGAGTTATGCTGAAGGGACTCTGTAGTTGAAGTGATTTGCATCTGAGTTCAGATGTTTCAAGTCAAAATGAGTTTTTCCCTGTATTAAGCTATAGAGTCAAGTGTCAAGATAAATCAATTACCTAAATGTTTAAGTAAAATTTAAAGGAGCTTTTAAAATGAAGGAATGAAGTGCACAGACAGCCTATGCCTGTGTGCATTTGAGAAGTAGGATGATCTTCTAAGGGGCCAGAATTCCCATCTGCCCACAGCATTTAACTGCACGTGGCAACTCGGTTTCCTGAGCACCTGGAATGTAAAATCTATGGGTTATTCTTTATTCAATCTTTTGTTCAGAGGGGCAGAGTAATTTTTTTATGTAAAGTAGATCAAGTAGCACCGCTCTCCTTAAAACTCTTCAAACACCTAGTGTTGCACTTGGTATAAACTCCAAATTCTGTAACTCGGCCCCAGGGCTCTGCATGGCATGGCGAATGTCTTCTCTCACACTTACGATGGTCCGTCAGACAAGTTGTCTACTTTTTCAAACATATGTCTGGTCGTTCCTCACACACGCAAAGCTCTTGGCCACGTCAGGATATTTTCAGTTGTTCCTAAAACCCAAAGCACTCTCCTCTAGTCAGTACTTGACTAATTTCTACCCATCTTCAGGTCTCAGTCCAACTGTGACTTCTTGGATGTTTTTGGAAAAGACTGTTATTATCCCCCTAATCCATTACATTTTCCAAACACTATTATGTTTTCTTTCCTAGCAAAGATAGACTGCATGTAAGGAATAAGTTGATGGAAGGAGTTATATTGACATATTGGGAGGAGCTTCATTCCAAAGTGAATGTATTAAAAATGATACAAATTGTATTGCAATTATAAAAGTCGGTGATCATATACTTGTGTTTTTATTTGACTGATGTATGTCTTCCACATTTAAATATACTAAAAACCTTTCAGGACAATGATCATTTTATTTTGTTCACCACTACATACTCAGCACTCACTCAAGGCCTCACACATGATAGATTATTTTTTAAATAAATGTATAATTTATTAAAAATAAACATAGTTAAATTAAGTGAAAGAAATGCAGATAGATATTAGATAATTCAGTACTAACTGACAGCAAGCCAGCACATGGCTAGGGATCAAGTGATATTTTGGCCATTATATTTTTTTAAAAAGTAGATCAGTAAATGTTTCCTGAGGTTTTGCTCACCCCTATTTTAGTTTAAAGTAAAATTACCAGTACTGAATTAAGATTTAATTTTAAATAACAGCTTTCATAAATAATTGATATATTTTTATCTGTAAGTCTAGCACCATTTATTGAAGAGTTCTTTCTGTATGGAATTGTTTTTATATATGTTTAGGGCTATTTTTGGATTTTCTCTTCTGCTCTATTGATCTATCTTTAAAATATATATATATATATATATATATATATATATATATATATATATATATTGATTTCGGAGAGGAAGGGAAGGGAGAGAGGGAATCATTGACCAGCTGCCTCCTGCATGCCTCCCACTGAGGATGGAGCCCGCAACCCTGGTATATGCCCTGACCGGGAATTGAACCATGACCTCCTGGTTCATAGACCAACACTCAACCATTGAGCCACACTGGCTGGGCTATTGGTCTATCTTTACACTATTACCACACAATCTTGATTATTGTGGATTTTTCATAATTCTTAAAATATGATACTATAACTCTTCTGACCTCATTCTACTTCAAGAATATTTTGTTTATTCAAGATCCTATTTTTTCATACAAATTTTTTAGTTTCTTAAAATATAACCTTTTGAAATTTTGATTAAGAGTGCATTAAATCTATACTAATTTGAGAATCATTGAGATCTTAGCATGTTCTTGCCTTTCAATTCATGAATAAGTCTTATTCACTTATTTGGTGTTATTTAATTATTTTAAACTACTTCTTAAGTATTTTACTTTTGATGGTATTGTAAATGTATCCTATATTCCACTTTCCAATTTTTCCCAATTTATTTATAAAAGTACAATTACTTCTTTTGTTATTGACTTTGCATTCGCTAACTTGTAGTTACTTCTTAGTTCTAATGGATTTGGGCAGTTTCTTGGGGTTTTCAATGTATATAATCATATTGTGTTTGCATAAAGGTAATTTTATTCCTCTCTCTCTTTTCATTCATTATACCTTTTATTTATTTTTCTTGCCTCGTAGTACTGGCCAGTAACTATGTTGATAATTGTAAATTTTTCATAGGTATATTTGATCAGATTTAGGAAGTTCTCCCTGCTACTAATATGTTGAGAGTTTCTTTTATTTATTATAAACTAGGGACCCAGTACAAAAATAATTTGTGCTCTGGGAGGTGGGGGGCAGGTCCCTCAGTCTGGCCTGTGCCCTCTCGCAGTCTGGGACCCCTTGAGAGGATGTCCACCTTCTGGCTTAGGCCTGATCCTGTCCGTGATCATAGGCGGAAGGGGAGAAGCCACCTGTCCGTGATTGTAGGCGCCTGTGATCACCAACAGGTGGCTTCTCTGTGGGCGGCCTGTGATCAACGGACTGGCGGTTTCTCCCCACACCTGCCATCACATGCAGGTAGTTTCTCCTCATGTCTGCAATCAACGGATAGGCGGTTTCTCCCTGCGCCTGTGTTCAGGGGCAGGCAGCTTCTTCAACTCCCGGGAGGAGCTAGCCTCAGGCACTGGAGCCGGTCTTCTCTGTCTCCCCTGTCTTCTGAGTCTCCAACAGGCCTGGGGAGGCCAGAGCCGGAATGCTTGTGTGGTAGCTGTGGCTGCAACTCAAGTATCCCGGCTCTGGCCTCCGCCATCTTTGTTGAGTTAATTTGCATATTTTCTCCTGATTGGTTGATGGGTGTGGCTTGTGGGTGTGGCTTGTGGGTGTAACGGAGTGAGGTTCAATTTGCATATTACTCTTTTATTAGATTAGATGGGAATTGATTATAAATATATAATTGTTCCGACTTTATTCTTGAAAGGGGTGAATAAAATTGATTAATTTTGAAGTATTAACCTAGTCATTAATTGTTGAGGTAAACAATATTTGCTTGTGATATATCATAAATTTTATATGTTACTGGGTTAAAATTGCTAATATTTTGTTAAGGATTTTTGCATTATTCTTCATGATAGATCTTGAGCTGTAATTTTCTTTCTCAAAATATCTTTGCATAAAAGTTTGCATATTATCACTATTATTTTATTCTTAAAAGTTAGTAATTCACCAGTAAAGCCAGCTGATTATACATAATAAATGGCATATTTTAAAGTGCAGTGGGGAATAAGAGAATTTTTATAAGAACCAGTTTTCCAGTTTTTAATGCTAGCCTCTATTCTTTCATTTTCTCTCATTTTGATGTTATTATGTAATAATATGAATTAAAAATTGAACTGAGATAATAAAACACAAAAATAGATAGCATTTTATTGTCCCTGGTTAGTGTAACTGGCAGGACAAAATAAAGAATAGCATCTAATACTCAGGAATGGTATTAGTATAGAATTTATTTATTCTTACTCCTTTCTGGTAAGAAGTTGTCAAAGTTCAAGAAAGTTTACCTGGGTAGAGGAAATGGGGTAGTTTATTCTCTTTAAATTAAAGGAAATTTCATTCATTTATTAAAGATATTGTAGAAGTCAGTATAATCTTCCTCACAATCAGATCTTTCTACTAGCTAATAGTGACCTTGAAAAAGAGATAGATAGAAATTCAAAAACCTCCATCTTCCTGGTCTCTTCCCTTATCCCAAGCCCAACTTCCTCATTATTAGAAATGTATAGGTTAATGTATAATTAGTAACAGCTGCTTCTTATCACTTGGCATTATAGACTTTTCTGTTTAACTAGTTTAATACTACAGAAGTTTAATCCTATAAGTAAAAGCCTAATTAGCATGTTTAGCACACGCATGCATGTTTGGGAAAAACCAACACAGTAATAGCATAAAGATAAAATCATCATCTATCAAGGAAGGAAATATTTTAAAAATGCAGCTCTCGTTTACGCAGCTCATCATGTTCACCAACATGATTGCTGGTCCCTGTTCTATTATTATACCACTATCTATTTCCTTTCCCTCTTCTTAGCTCTTTAGCCAGAAATTTTGGACACTTTGCCAAATAGAGTATCTTACACTTTTATTCTTGAGGTATATAAGCAATTTACAGTTCTACCTGGTCAGAGTTATAGTAGTTTTCCTAAAAAATATTTACTACCAAACCTATTTCTCTTTGATATTCCAGCGGTTTTAATCCAGACAATGTAACTTTATTTTCTGCCTGCTCCCATAATTATATTAATGGTCCAAAATGGTCAAATGACAATTTTAGTTTAAAATTATTGTCATTCCTTCTTTTTAGTTGAAAACAAAGGAAGCTAATGGGGAAATAAGTAAGTTAATGAGTGTGTGTGTTTGAGATTCACTGGTATTTTCATGCATTCCAATCTTTGGGTTAGTTTTTGTAGAAAGGCATATTTAAAAGGAAAACAGACAGCTTTTACAAATATCAGTAGAGTTGAAGCCACACGCAACTCTTGTTTGAGTATAAAGAATGAGGCTCTTCAAAGATGTTTCTGATTCTGTCCTATCAGGCTGCTATCAGATCAACAAGCCATAGCAAAAGTTATTGATTTCAAAAGCATTCTGATGCTGCCACAATACTAACAGCAAAATATGCAAGACCAAATCCTGGGTTAAAGTGGTGTGTGTGTGTGTGTGTGTGTGTGTGTGTGTGTTTCTGATTGGCAGAACAGTAATTACCTACTGGGCCTTAGTTGCAAGGGACTCTAAAAAAGGGAGTTTTTATTATTCTATCTTGTGCACATGAAAAGTAGTTTGGAATGGGTATTGAGTAACTCATTGCAATATACAGGACACTTGGTAAAAAATATTCTTTCTTTGAATAATTAAACATTTAGTCTACCAGAGCTCAGAATAGAAAACATACAACACCTTGAAAATTACCACCCAAATTCTATAAATATTCATCTTCAACATAAATCCACTGCTGAGACTCCAATAAAGAATTCTCACTCTTCTGGTACTTCCAGATATTAGAATGCATGAAAATACCACTGAATCTCAAACACACACACTGATTAACTTATTTATTTCCCCATTAGGTACACTTGTGATGCACATGTACTACTATGCAGACTATTATTATGGTATATAGGTAATTTGGTAAGTCCACAAAATATGTTACTGTCAGAGATAAATTCAGAATAAGTATTTAAACAGTCAAAGAAAAATTTACTGCTCACTTAATGATGGAAGGTATCTATCTAATAGACTCAATCTGCCAGTAGGTGCCTTGCAGCCTACCTTGATGTATGTACTGTAAAGGAGTCTCAAGGCCAGTTTGAATTTCTAAAGATATGTACATTCAAGCCTCCAGACAGGGTTGCAACGGTAATAATAGAATCGGTAGTGATGGTAGGTTGACCTTATGGAAGGAAGTCTGTGTGTGTCTTTGTTCCCGTGTATAGTCAACTTCCCTAACAGATGGCAGCTTTTTCAGGATAATTGAACAAGCAGTGCCATGGATGGCAAAGAAGGATAACTGATAGCCACAAAACATGTCATCTTACCTCTTTTCAGTTGTTAAAACTTTCTTTTTGAGGGACTGTTTTCGGGAGCATTCACAGAGATACACTCAAATTCAGGGGCCATCCAGAAAAGTTTATTCATATACTCTTTCTCCTATCATACTGACATTAACCCAGACCATTTGATTACACTGTTAAAAACTGGCCGGTCTATCCCTTCTTCTGGTTAAAGTATATTTAAGAAATGCACTCAAAGTTCTGCCATTGCACTTCCAGGACACAATGATAGAAGTTGTAGTATCACAGCTTCTATTTCTAGATGCAGAAGAACTATTTTAGAAACCTTCAGCATTTTATCCTATGACTTCACTCTAGAATTTTAAATCTTATTTTGAATCTTTTAGATTATATAATATTACAAAAAAAATGTATATTCTCTTTCTCTGGATTTATTATATTTGCATCAAATTTTCTAAAATATTATTTTGTCTAATTCTTCAGAGTTTCAATGTAAGTGAACACATGGTCAGTGGGTCACAGGAGATAACCCAATTAACTTGTTTTGACCCTATGTGCCACAGGCTACTTGCCATCCTAAAATAAGGAAAGAACTCAATACATGTTAATCTTCCTTGGCCTACCATTCAATTCTAAATATTTTACATACACCTGAAGATCTGCTGCCTACAGTTTATTCTCTGGTACCAATATCTATATAACCTAAGGCTCCATTTTAATGACAGGAAACAGAAACCAACTCTGGACAAATTAAGAAAAATAACAACAAAACAATTTATTTCAAAAATAGCTGGGGTAGAGAATAGGAATCAAAGGAATAACTGGAAAAGTGAGGTTAATGGAAAGTTTGAGAGAGGACCCCAACAAGACGGTTTTCTTTTTAGGAAGTGTCCACCAAAGTAATGCTGCCCCAAAAAATACCTTTATGTTTACATTGCTGGTTTTCAAATTCCTTGAGTAACTTCTCGGATTGACTCAGTTTGAGACCCTTTTACAGAAAAAGGGAAGCACTGAAGTGAGGAAGTCATCAGAGTGTTATACTCTTCTCTTAGGCCACGGCAGTAGGATAGAAAACACTAAAAGGCATAAGTCATCTTCAACATTCATAAGACACATTCTTGTCTATCATTAATACATTTTCTCTCTATTTTATCCCCAAAGTTAGTTATATAAAAGTTAAGTTGTATAAAATTGTCATTTTTGTCTAGTAAATGCATTGACACTCTACTCTTTCCTAAAGAATTTACCAATTATATTCTTTATTAGCACATCTACTAAAATCATGATTCCATAGTCATTATCAAAGTTTTTCCTTACAAGTTTCGACTACTTATTTCAGTTAATTTAGAAATTGTAAAATGTTCAAATCCATGTAAAATCAATGAAGTGTATATTTTCATATGTTAAGATTCTATTTCACTTGCCTGCAGCTAACTTTTATTTGCATTTTTAAAATTTATGGTAAGTGTGCTGAAAATCAAACAAAATAGCTCTTAAGCTTCTTAAATAATTATTCATATGGTATTGGATTTATTTTGGAAATAGTTTCACTAAAGCCAGATAAAAAAAGATATTACTAGACAAAAATTTAAACATGTTACATAAGATTCAAGAGTGATAAGGATTGCAAAACGGCAATTGACACCAGTTTTAACTCTTGTCTTCTGGCTCTGGATTACTTTTATTCGTGCCATTGTCATCATTTGATCATCATTTGAGTTGAGCATTGCATTTATGCAAAACCCTTGTTAGGATTCTGTATATGTAAACAAAACAAAACACACACACACCCCACACACACACACCCAGAAATTACTATAAAAGGAAAACTTAATTTGTGAGCCTTAAATGAAGATAGACTAAGTAATGGATACATTCATCACAATTTTTTTTACTCTCATCTCTTTAAATAAGCTCAGTGTTCTTATGCCTTTCTCTATTGCATTTTTACATTGTTCATTTGACTGTACAACCCTGTAGTTGGTCTTTTAGATGTTTTTGACAAGAATCCAAGTGTTTTCTCCTCAATATGTTTGCAATAATTTGTGACTGACATAAATTCTAGCAATAAAAGTATAATTTTTTTACAGGAAATAGTAAATCACAGTAACTCATAGTAGTAAGAGAGAAGATTTAGAAAACTTTGTTGTGAGCTTAAAGAATGGGTTTTCTAATCCACACAACTAGGCCCATCAAAATTATTAGCACATCAGGAGACCAAAGGAAGGGACAGTAGCTTGGAAAGAATAACCTAAATAAGAGATGAGATCATGAAGCATATGTGTGTACTAAGACATGATGTAAAACAAACTGAACAAAAATAAATATTGCATTACCAAAATATGATATTGGACAATCAAATGTGACACACAATATTAATAGTTACACTATAGAGAAATACATGCTCTTTACTTCTATTTTAATCAAATTCATTTTATCAGCAAATTTTAAAAGGCTTATTTAAATAACTATTTAAATGTGCTAATCATAGACAAAGAAAATAATCTTTGCTGTTTTTACTTTTCACATCAAGAAAAAGAACATTAATATAGATCGAGACATTAGTTATATATTTACATATTTAAATATATATCATGAATATATAAATATATAAGCTACATAATTATATATTACATAAATATTCACATTGGGCACAGTGAAAATTAGGCATATTTTAAATATTTTGAATGAGAAGTATGAATGACAGGATGAGATTTATTGGCTTAAATAAATGTATGAGAAATGTTTTATGTAGACAACTAGCAATCTCTTGCTATAAATTCTCTCCCGCTTCAGGAATTTATAATAGATGCACGGACAAATGACATATAGGTACCAATGGATGGGAAATAGAATTTATTATTCACCCAGAAAAGCACACAAGGATTTTCCCAGGTGAAGTGTTCAGCTTCTCTAACAAGTGAAGTAAGAGCAAAGCGGAGAGTCGTTTCTTGGGGGTGGGAATGGGCAAGAGTCCATGTGGGGAGTCATCACAGGGTTTATCATGGACCTCATGGATGGCTGGCTTACTAGGTGTGGTATTTTAGTGGAGATTTGGATTTAGAATCTATAATAATAAAAGCATATTATGTTAATTAGACCAGACATCCTCTGGATGACCTTGGATGACCTTCTGGACAAAGCCAGGGGCTGCAAGATCTGAGGAAGCCACAGGGGCTGAGGTAAGCTGCCATGGCTGTGAGGGCCGAGCCCCTTGTAGGAATTTCATGCATTGGGCCTCTAGTATAATAATTGTCACTGTCAGTAAGATAGTATATTTGAAATAAAGGAAAATTATGCTTTTCTAAAAAATGTTATGTGTAAATATTTGTAGTGTATAGTCTGTATCATACATTGTGTTAGATGCTCTAGTGTGTCTAAAAATATTTTTAAAAGCATGAATACTATTTTAACGTGTAAATCATTTCCAGAAAAATAGACTTTCAGTGAAATAGATTACATAATATAAATCCTGACTTTTTTCTGTATGTTATCTTCAGTCAATATTTTTCTCTGTGAGAAGGGATAAAACTTTATGCTTTTTATTTAAAAAATGTCACTGGTTTAATTAATACTTAATAGGTTTAATGAAATATGTTTTATAACTTTTAATATTCTTTATAGAAAAGTTCTGATTTATTTCCTACCTATCCCAATATAAGGATCCTATTTATTTATGCTAGACCTAAGTAAAAGAAATGTTGATTTAGACAAAATATTTTTCTATTTTTAGACTATCCTAATGAACTTTCTTAATCCCATCAACCTCAGAGGACTGAGTGTTGTGTGCTTAGAGGAAGAAATTTTCTAAGCAATATTTTAAGGCATGAGTTGTGTTTTGATCTTTTGTAAAATTAATAAAAAATAAGTAATGGCCTTTTCTATTTTCCAAAGGTGAATCATATAGCAACAGCATTGTTTGGGTAGTTTTTATTCCTAAAACTCTGGGCATACAGAGTTCTCCTACAACCTTACTAAAAATGGGCCTAAACCTTAATAGACACTTTATCAAAGAAGATATAGAGATGACAAATAAGCACACAAAAAGATGCTGCACATCATATGTCACCAGATAAAATTAAAACAGCAGTGAGATACCACTATACCCACCTACCAAGGCCAAACAGATGAGTAACAACATCAGTTGCTGTGAGGCTATGGAGCAACAGGACTCTCATTCATTGCTGGAGGAATGCAAAGTGTTACAGCCACTTTGTAAGACAGTTTGGCACTCTTTTACAAAATTAAATATACTCTTACTATAATATCCAGAAATTGTGCTCCTTGGTATTTGCTCAAAGGAGTTGAAAATTGATTTCTATTTAAAAACCTGCCCATGAATGTTTACAGCAGCTTTATTTATAACTAGAGGCCCAGTGCATGAAATTCATGCATGGAAAGGGGGGTTCCCTCAGCCCAGTCTGCATACTCTCCAATGCAGGACCCCTAGGGGGATGTCCAACCATCAATCGAACACCCCTCTCACAATCCAGGATCACTGGCTCCTAACTGTTTGCCTGCCTGCCTGATTGACCCTAACTGCTTCCCTGCTGGCCTGATCACTGCCTAAGTGCTCCCCTTCTGGCCTGATCACTCCCAACTGCCCTCCCATGCTGGACTGATCACCCCCAACTGCCCTCCCCTGCCAACCTGATCATCCCCAACTGCCCTCCCTTGCCAGCCTGATTACTCCCAACTGCCTTTTCCTAACAGCCTGATCACCCCCTAACTGCTTGCTCCCCCACACTGGCCTGATCATGTGCCTAACTGCTTGCTCCCCCAGGCCAGCCTGATCGCACCCCTAACTGCTT
This sequence comes from Murina feae, assembly GCA_004026665.1. Classification (NCBI taxonomy): domain Eukaryota; kingdom Metazoa; phylum Chordata; class Mammalia; order Chiroptera; family Vespertilionidae; genus Murina; species Murina feae. The sequence continues at coordinate 13,471 of PVJC01026082.1, forward strand.
GCTCCCCTGCTGACAAGATTGCTCCTAACCACCTATGCCTCAGACCCCGCCACTGTGGCTTTGACTGGAAGGAAGCCAGACATCCAGAAGATGTCTGGTTGACCCAGTCTAATTAGCATATTATGCTTTTGTTAGTATAGATAGCCAAACTTGGTTGCTTTGAAGATTTGTCCTTCTGTAGGTGAATGGATAAATAAATTGTGGTCCATCCAGACAATGGAATATTATTCAGCATTAAAAAGAAATGAGCTATAAAGCCATGTAAATACATGGAAGAAACTTAAAAGCATATCACTAAATGAAAGGAACCAATCTGAAAGGCTACCTGCTGTACATTTCCAACTATATGATTTTCTGGAAAAGGCAAACAAAATTCAAATTAAGAATAGAGCTACATATAATCCAGTAATCTTTCTTCTGAGTATCTACCTGAAAATTTTAAAAACATTTATTTGTAAAGATATATGTAGCCCTGTCTTCATTGCAGAACTGTTCACAGTAGTTAAGACATGGAAACAACCTATGTATCCTTTGATGGATGATTGGGTAAAGATGTGGTACATATATGCAGTGGAATACTACTCAACCATAAGACAGGATGAAATACTACCATTTGCAACAACATGGATGGATCTTGAAAGTGTCATGCTAAGCAAAATAAGTCAGACAGAAAAAGTCAAGAACCATAAGATTTCACTCATATGTAACATATAAAACTGAAAACAACAAATGAACAAATAAAACAAACAAACTCATAGACCCAGACAACAGTATGGTGGTTACCGGAGGAGGGGTGGGAAGATGGGAAGATAAAGAATGCAAAGAGTGGGGGGTCAAATATATGGTGATGAAGGGAGATTAGACTTAGAGTGGTGAGCACACAATGCAATATATGGATGATGTAGTATAGACTTGTACACTTGAAACTTATATAATGTTATTAAACAATGTCACCCCAATATATTTAATTAAAACAAATTATTCAGACAATAAAAAAATCAGTGTTTCTAGGGGTTATGAAGAAGGTAGTGAAATAATTATGTATGATCCTATAATAGTAGATACATGTCTTTGTACAATTTTTCAATACTACAGAATGTACAAAAACAAGAATGAAGCATAACTTAAACTATGGACTCTTGGTGAATATGGTGTGTCAATGTAAGTTCATCAGTTGTACTCTGATGGGCATGTTAATAATGGAGAGACTATGATGTGTGGGAGTAGGGAATATATGGAAAATTTCTGTACCATTTGCCCAATTTTACTGTGATACAAAAACTACTGTAAAAAATAAAGTCAGTCTTTTTTAAAAATATGAGTTTACCTTAGGTTATTGTAAATAGTAAACACTTAATGGTAAACTATCATTCGTATTAGCACTGTTTTTAGAATCACTAATCAGTCTTTCACTGATTATAAAACACATAGTGAATTTAGATTTCCTAATGTCCATTTAGCTCTAATGCTAAAGACATAACAAATAGTAAAAACTCTATCATGTGCATTGTGAGACCATATGTTTTAGTTCATTAATTTATTTGTGCAAAGCATTATACTAATTAATAATATATAACCTCACTTGGGCAAGTTAGCTATGTTCTTATTGATGGTCATAGATTGAATCCTGGATCTCATTTAACTTTCTTTTAATTCATACTACCTGTAATAAATAGAAATGGAACAAGAATGATGAGTCAGCACAAATCCATAAATTATACCAGAAAAAGATCTCAAAATATAGTCCCAGCTGATTTATTCTGTTCTGCCACCTCTGAATTTCCTGTTAATACAAATAATTATTGCACAAGGCAGCCAAGTCCATCCTCCAAAATGGTGTTGCTATATTTATTGTGTGTATCAGAGATACATTTTTCAGTGCATCAAGTAGATACAATGGGTTATGGTGGGCAAAATCTAAAAATTATAATTTGCAAAGGCCTTGCAGTACTACATAGACTATTACTAAACAAAGGAAAAATTTCTGACTTTTTTTTACCTTTCAATTTACACATAATTTAAATTTACTTTCTCTTCAGTCAATACCAGATTGTTAGAATCTCACATCTCTTGTGTAATTTATCATTTATTGAAGCACATGGCTCTTATTTTAAACACAAATCAAAACTTCAGAGAATTACAAATTAAATTACTCATATACATACACAACTTCTGTCATTTTTATCACAGTCATAACATAGCCAGCTGCTTCTGAGATGATATCAAGTGACAATTAAAATAGCACCAATAATGTTACACTATAGTTAGGTACGGAAAATATTTTATCTGCAAAAAGCAAGAAGTATATTTAGATGGTTGGAATTTATGTTCCATGTTCAAAGAACAGACGCCTTGAAAGATTAATCTTTGGTGCCATGGTGTCTCTTTGTGCAGGATGTTGGACACAATGGGGATTTTGTGGGCTAGATGTCTGCCCTGTCCAGCTTTATTCCTCTACACAGTGGTCTCCAAATGCCTTCTGCAGACCACTAGTTCAACAGAATACCAGTAGGCATCTTGTCAAAAAATGATTTTTATGGTCAGGTAAGATGTTGAAACACTGTGTTAAAGTTGCACATATTTCTCTCCAATGAACTGTCAGACTTTAATATGCTCACATGTATTATGGATCTTCTAGAGAAAATGCATCACTTCCCAAAATTACTTAACTATAGAACCAGTGTCAGAATAAATAAACCATTATGCAGATAAAATATGTGTTTGGGACACTAGCACACTTGGGAAGAAAAAAATTATATTGATATTTAATATTTGTTTAAAGCATCAAGGAAATGAACACCAGAGAAATACAGAATTTTGTTGGAGTTGTTACATTTATTCCACAGTAATGTGCTTATTTTAGTATGCACTGTGGCTATAAACTTGTATTTTTTAATGCTTAAGCTCTTCAATGGAATTGATCCAGAACTTCTTTTTTTTAAGAAGCATCTATTGGGGTAATGTTGCAAGGAACATATTTAGGAAATTGCTGTTCTAAATTCCTCTTGCCATATTTTGCTCATCTAAAGATAGTATAATACTTTTCCTTCCTGGAACCTTCTGGCACTAACAGTTCTCCTGGAACAACTATGAGTCTGATGTGGCTGCCTAAGGTTTTGTGAATAAAGAAGAACCCAGCCACCTCCTTAGAATATACAAGGGCCAAAGTTCAATTTAAGATACACGGTGACACTGAGACAGTCTTCTGCTTTGAGCAGTAGAAGCAATGGGGCAAGATGATCTCCATTAACCCAAATCTCCTCTCATTGAGCTCCCCAGAATTCTGTTTAACAGGAGAATTGACACCCAGCGTTAGGACCAAACCAAAGCAAAATAGCAAAGTGGTAACTATTAGCAGCCTCTTTTCCAGTGTTCTTTCTCTTCTCTTATATCCCAGCCAGCCATGCTCTCTGGAACCCGCAAGCAACCTTCTCTCTTATTCAGAGCCTTTCTATTGCAACACACCACTTCAGTCCCTGGTGTTAATGTGCTCTTCAAATTCTCATCCTAATGACAGTGAGTTTTCCAATGGCTTTATCACATGAAAAGAGAAGGAACTGGAGCAGAAACTACAGAGAGGAGAATCGTAATTGACTTAACCAAACAGAGGAAGTTAAAACCAATGTTCTCTGAGAGATATGCCAGAGTCAAGTAGGTAATTTGCCCTGAAGAACCCACCAAAGGCTCAAAATCTAGAAGTATCCAACCTACTAAATTCAGGGATTCAGTGGAGCTAAGAATAGAAGGGTTGGTTAAAAACAGAGTTCTGTAAACCAATAGAGTTCATTACTACTCTTTTTTAAAAAATATATTTTATTGATTTTTTTACAGAGAGGAAGGGAGAGAGAGAAACATCAATCAGCTGCCTCCTGCACACCCCCTACTAGGAATGTGCCCCAACCAAGTTACATGCCCTTACCTGGAATCGAACCTGGGACTTTTCAGTCTGCAGGCCAATGCTCTATCCACTTAGCCAAACCAGTTAGGGCTCATTACTATTCTTACTTTTAGAAATCATATACACTGCCCCTCTACACAAAATAAAAGGATTATTTTCAAGAGAAAACTAAAAGGTCTCGGGGAAAATATTCCCGCATATATTCATAAATGAAATGAGTGTAATGAAAAGTCTGGTTTATTTTATGATCATTAAACTGAAGTCAACTAAAGCAGTGCTTCACAAATTAGCATGTGTGTGTGAATTGCTTGATATCGTACTGAATGCAGATTTTGACTCATTAGTTCTGGAGAGTGGCCTGAGATTTTGCACCAAGTGCTTCTGCATTTGTGCTGGTCCATGAACTACACTTTGAGTGAAAAGACGCTAGCCAACAAACTGCAGATGTGCTCAGAGTAATCAGTTTTACTGCTTTGGTCTTAAATATGAGACATACAAGTTGGCAGCTATTTGAAGGAAACTTCCTATATAAAAGACAAAGACCAAGATGGATATTTAGAAGTAAAAAGAAAACATGAAGGCTATGGAGACAATGTTATGTACAAAATAAAATATCAAAGAAGTGAAAAATGTAACCCCCTTCTACATAGCATCAGATGTGAATTTATTTATAAAACTAAAACAAGATTCTAGGGGAAAATTAAAATCAGCAAGCCAGAAGGTAATTCTAGAAATTCTGGAAATTTAATATGCATGAGAAAAGTATCAATAGAAGAGTTAGAAAATAAAAATCAAAGAAATCACCCTGACCGGTTTGACTCAGTGGATAGAGCGTTGGTCTGTGGACTGAAAGGTCCCAGGTTCGATTCCTGTCAAGGGCATGTACCTTGGTTGAGGGCACATCCCCAGTGGGGGGTGTGCAGGAGGCAGCTGAATGATGTATCTAACTCTCTATCCTTCTCCTTTCCTCTCTGTAAAAACTCAATAAAATATATTTTTTAAAAAATCAAAGAAATCTCCTAGAAAGTAGGATATACATACCAAAAAACTGAAAATAAGAAAGAATGGTTAAGAATTCAAAAACAATTCATGAGATCTAACATCTAGGGGAAAAAAAAGTTGTTTTAGCAAGAGAATAAAAGGGGGACTTTCAACTGTGATGAAGGTAGAGCCTTCAGTAGGTTGGGCAGAATGGAGCCCACCTACTGGATACACTTGCCTGCATGTTAGCCTCAGTATGGCTGGTGGTAGGAAGATAAGTGCTGATGGCCTCCTCTCCTGAGAACGCAGCCCTCTGGGAACTGCAGGGAGAAGAGTCCTGTTCTTGGCTGAGTCCAACTAGAGTGGGGTTTTACTCTCTTCTCCTAGAGCAAGGAGGAAAGGAGTGGGTCTTATTTGTTTACATACCTCATTGTTTTTACATATATTTAATATATTACTAGTGGTCCAGTGCATGAAATTCATGTACATTAAAAGGGGATTAATTAGAAGAAATATTTTAATATTGCTATTTGCCCTTTCTCTATAATAAAAGTGTCAGAGATGAAAGAAAATTAGTAAAATGTATATGAAAATACTCCTGTCAGAGTGTGGGGTGCACTACGGGATTCAGAGTCAAGTTCTTGCCCACCCATATGCACCTCAAAATCGTGTGAGACCCAGACTTGGCCAGTCCCACCCCACTGGACAGGGGGCACAGCTTCAGGTCCCTGGCCCGGTGCTAGGGCAGGAGTGCGGCCTGAGGTCCCCCATCAAGCCTTGCAGGGCATGGGCTGTGGCCTGATGTCCGCTGTCAAGCCCCACCAGGCATGAGGCACAGCCTCAGGTCCCACATCAAGCCTCACTGGGCAGAGTGTGTGGTCTGAGGTCCCCTGGCCTGGGGCGAGGGGAGAAGCCTGAGGTCCCCCAGCCCAGCACTGGGGCGGGGTTTGCACACCTCTGGTCCCCCATCAAGCCCTGGCAGGCAGGGGGCATGACCTGAGGTCCTCTGTCAAGCCATGCCAAGTGGGGGCCATGGCCTCAGATCCCCCAGCCCAGCACCAGGGCAGGGGGTGTGGCCTGAGGTCTCCTGTCAAACCCCTCCAGGCACCGGGCACAGCCTGAAGTTCCCTGACCTGGTGCTGAGGTTGGGGGTGTGGCCTGCGGTCTGCCATCAAGCCCCGCTGGGTGGGGGGTGCGGCTGAGGTCTCCCAGCCTGGTGCGGGGTGAGAGGAGCAGCCTGAGGTCCCCTGGCCAGGCACTGGGGCAAGAGGCACACCTTGAGGTACCCCATCAAGCCCCACCAGGTGTGGATGTGACCTCAGGTCCCCTGGCCTGGTGCCCGGGCGAGAGGCGTGACCTGAGGTCCTCTGTCAAGCCCCATGGGGACATGGAAGGGGCAGCCTTAGGTCCCTGCTGATTGTTCCTTAAGGCTTGTTATGAGAACTGGGCCTCACTACCTTGTGGTGTAGTGATGGTCAATTTGCATATTCCCTCTTATTATATAGGATGTTTTAGTATATTTTCTTTAAGAAAAGTTTCTTTTTCTGGTGTATGCTTTTAGAACCATTTCTAGACTTAAATGGTTATTTTTAAAATTGATTTTGAGAGACAGAAAGGGAGTTAGAAACGTTGTTTAACTTCCTTTTGCATTTATTGGTCGATTCTTGTATGTGCCCTGACCGAGAATTGACCCTGCAACATTGTCATATTAGGAGACACTCCAAACAACCGAGCTCCTCCCGGACAGGACTAAATGGTTTATTTGTTTGTTTGTTTTAAATAATTTTTACCAGTTTCACTGAGGAGCAGGTCCTCAGGCTATTATATCAGAAGTGATTCTGACCAGTTTTGATTTTATACCACAATTCAACTTGTCTTAGATTCAGTCACATTTCCTTTAAAATTAAAATAATGTGACCTAATTTTCCAGGTTTTTGTTAGTATTAAATAATGTATGCATATAAAATGTTTAATATATTTTTCATATGAAACACATTTTTGTAAAGAGGAACTATTATGGTCGTTAATTAAAAGTGATTATATGTTCTTTATTCTGAGCAAATCAAAGGAGATGCCTCTATTAGAGTTTATGGTCTAATGGAGGAAATAGACAATAAACAAATAAATATATAAAATCCTGTCAGGAAGTGCAAAGCACAATAAAGAAAAATAAAGCAGGTGAAGTGTCTACAAAGTGATGGGGAGTACAAGAGATATGCAGATTCCAAGTATTTTCCTTTGTCCATTAAAATGTCAAGCTTGTCTAAAATTTATGAACTGTGGCATTTAAATGCCCTTTGTCCTCAGAAGCAGAGCAAAAATCCTTCATCAACTGCTGATTCCCACTTTTGGACCTGGAAAGTATGAACATATACATTTCTGCTGTGACAGGCTAAGCTTCCATAGCAATGCTTAAATGTACTGACCTTTAGACATTGCTTCTATTCTTGTAAGTTCAAGGCTGCCTACAAGTGGTGAGGACAGGCTGATAGACTTTTTCTGTCACTTCTAATTCTGTATTTCTATGATGTAAAGATGTGCTATATGTATGAATGGGAGTTCATGGAGAGTGGGGGAGAAAGATTAGACTAAAGATCTTATAAATCTTATAAATGACTACTGGACTTAAAGATATTGTAGATGTCAGAATCTGTCATCTTGATAACAACTTTAAAAAGGAAAATGAGGAAATAGAAAATGTAACATAAATTACTTAGAACTAATTACTGAATTGGTTTCTATGCATTAGTATTCCCTCAGAAGACAGAATATTTCTTTGACTATTCACCCTAAATCATAAGCACAGATTCTATTAAGTAATCAACAGAGAGGATGCCGTTATTATTAAGATACTAGAGGCCCGTTACATGAAATTCATGCACAAGGGAGGGGGGGTGTCCCTCAGCCCAGCCTTCACCTTCTCCAATCTGGGACCCCTTAGGGGATGTCCGACATGCCTGTGGGATGGGGCCTAAACCAGCAGTCGGACATCTGTCTCACAATCCGGGACTGCTGGCTCCTAACTGCTCACCTGCCTGCCTGCTGGATTGCCCATAACCACTCCTGCCTGCCAGCCTGATCACCCCCTAACTTCTCCCCTGCTGGCCTGATTGACACCCAATTGCCCTCCCCTGCTGGCCTGATTGCCCCAACTCCCCTCCCCTGCCAGCCTGATCATTCCCAACTGCCCTCCCTTGCCACGACCTGCCTCCTCTGTGTAAGGTGGCGACATGCTGGGACCGGCCCCTTCTGTGCCATGCAGAGCCACGGTACCCCCAGGCCTCACCACGGTACCTCCAATGGAGTGGCTGCTGGACCCCACCTTCACTGTGCATGTGGCCATCTTGTGAGGCATGAGGGTGTGATGCTACCTAGGCTATTATTAGTATAAGATATGCCCTCTCCTCAAGGAGTTTGTATTATAGTAGAAAAAATAAAATAACTACAGAATTAGCTATATAAAGTTTATATCCACAGGCCACTTGCACAGGATTAGTGTTAAGATGAAGTTAGTGCTATAACAGCTCTAATAACTAAACTGCATCACCTTTTCTTCTGTCTCAACAAGTATGGTAGAGAACCTAAGGGGCAGGCATGATTTCTTGGATGTCTCCCACAACATGTCTTACTCCTAACTGCCCCAACACGTCTTGGAGAGCCAGGTGCTGCTGAAAGACTGCACAATCTGCTGTTCCAACCACTAATTCCCCCATAAATCAATGGGGAAGGGATCCTACTGCATACACTGTCTTCTCTTGCCTTTAGCAGGAAGTTCTGTGCTGGCAACTTTGCAGAGAAAGTTGGCCAAAAAAATTGCATTAAAGGCAGAAACTAGGGGGTTTCATTGCAAGGCTGCAGCTCCCTCTGAAACACCTGTTGTGTCCCACAAAGCCACCACCATCATTCACAGCTGGCTGCCACCATGCATTGACTTGCATTGCAATAGCTTCCTGAAAAATGCTCTTTTCACAGTCTAAAAGAGCTTATTTTATTCTCTCTGTATAGCTTCAAGAAGCTCTGGGATATAGGTTCCAAACTTGCCTCCAATGTTTGAGAAATTATTGATCTTGTTGCCTCATCAATTGCTGACCAGGACTGACCTGAAACCACATCTCTCCCTTTTCTAGAAGCATCCCAAAAGTGCATTAAAAACCCAACTTACCTTTTCGGAGTCTCACCTCTCCCAGGCTCAACTGCCAATTCTAATCGAACAATTCCCTTTCCTAATGCCACCAGCAGATTTATTTTGGGGGATTTGGAAAAGGAAAGAATTGATCTAAAAGACACTTAGAAGGTAGAAAGGGCAGAGCTTAGTGACAAATTGAATATCAGTAAGAGAAGATCGCAAGAATATAAGGTAAATTTCTTTGATTCTGGTATAGGCCACTGATAGAAGACAAATGATAGAATTGTGTTTTAAATGTGAAGGCCCAGGGTCAACAGGTTTTAGTAATCCCAAGGCTATGTTTCAAAACTCATGATGTATATTCAGCTTAAAAAGGTGAAAACATAAATTCATAGAGGACATAGGCAAAAAGGAACAAAACTAAAAAAGATGGTGACACTGGCTTGGATAATACTATTAGTGGGTGCCATCCTACGTACAGTCGAGCTTTCACTCCAGTGACAATATTCAAGAGTCTAGGGCTGAAGAGTCTTTCTATGTTGATACAAAACTACTACTTGGTCATAGATCCATGACTACACTCTACTGTTAATGAGTTCAAATATTAGGTAAGATAGAAAGAAGGGAGAGGGAGCTAGAGAGTAGGGATATGTGGTCTGAGAATGAGACAGTGAAGTTTAAGATTCCTGAGATGGAGCACCTCTGGATTGTTTAAGGAGTGACCTGGAGGTGAAGGGCACTGGAAACATAGGACATGGAAGGATTGAGTCTAGTGTACAGGGTATGATGTCCTCATGGGGGTTTATCTTAAACAGAAGGACAGATAGAAACAGTGCAAAGAACTATAAATAAAGAAGGTGATACAAAAATCCCTCCTATTATGGGAACTGGAGTAAGGTAAGTGCAGTAAATTGTAGTGAGGATAAAAAGGAAATGATATTTCACCCAGCCCTGTCTAGTAGAACTTCCTGCAAATGATGGAAATGCTCTATATCTGCATTCATTCATATAATAGCCACTGGGCACATGTCATACTGAACACTTAAAATATGACTACGTAGTTTGAGGTACTGAATATGAGAAAATGAAATTTTAGTGATATTTAATTTAAGTTCAGTTAAGTTTAATTTAAATAACCACATTAGGTGAATGTCTATCACAATGGACATTGCAGTTCCACAGATTTGGAAGAACAATGGTATGAAACCATTAAGGGTGAGGCAGTGTATTGCTGATGCTACCACCAAACTGGACCATAAGATACAAATGAACCTTACACTATCCTTCACTTTCCCTTCCAGGTGTCTTACTTTCTACCTTACTCCTCCAGGGATAAAATTGTGTAGAAACTAAAAGAGTAAATCATATTTAGGAAGTGAAGAGTTAATATGCTGTAGATAGTTATAAGCTCTTATTAACTGGATATTATTGATAAATATGTGTTGTTGTAGGCTTCATACATGATATTTCTCCTGCCAGAGTGTCTTTTAAGCTCCTGCATCTATAGTGATAATTCCCAAAGTTTGGTCCATGGAAACTTGGGGATTCTTAGGACCCTTTCTGGTGCTCCAGGAGATCAAAACTATTTTCAGAATATACTTCCTTTTTCCACTCTGTTGAAATTTGTACTAATTTTACAAAAGTAATGGTAGGATAAACTTAGCATCAATTAAAACATTGGCACCAAACTATACAACTAATCACTATATTTTTTCACTGCCAGACACTTGCAATTTAAAAAGAGAGATACTTTTATTTAGGAATAGCTTTGATGAAGCACTAAAATTATTAATGTTAAAACTCTGGGCAAACTC
>PVJC01026083.1:0-24284 GCA_004026665.1 Murina feae
TATATACAAGTTTCCACCCATCTTCAAGGGCCAAGTGCTCAGAGCAAGAGTTTCTTTCCTAGCTCCAATGGGGTAATAAGAAGATTGGTCTAATTCAATCATGGCAGTCCCATTGTCTTTGAGGTGATTGGTTTCGACATGGGCTTGTGATACAATTCTAGCCAATACAGGAAGTCTGCTGTGGGACTTGTGAAAATGAATCACAAGAAATAGTCCTTTAACTGGGGGGTAAGGGAGGCGGGGGGAAGGGCAGGGGGAAAAAGAGATATATGTACTAATCTTTGTAAAGCTTTATGTAATAATAATTTTTTTAAAAAAATTAAAAAAAAAAAAAAAGAAATAGTCCTTTAGCAGGATGATTTGCATTAGCCTGTACTGCTTCCAATGGTAGCAGCTGTCTTAGATCCATTTGGGACAAGTCTAAGGACAAAGGCCAACACCTGAGGACATACAGCAAAACCAACAAACAAAAATATGGGAGGGACCTGGGAGTTTAATAATGTCATTGAGCCAACCCTGAAGCCATCCTCCCTCAAGACTTCTGGCATGTAATTGATTTTCCTCTTACACGAGTAATTGATTATTCAAACCAGTTGGATAGGAGTGTTTTTGTTACAGCATCATAAAGCATCCAACAAATAGAAAAGCATTAATTTTTTAATGAGAAAATACTTTTATAAAAATGTAGCTAACCATTTTGTTTTACTTTCCCTGCCCCTTATTCACACCTGGAATAGACAATATCACTGAGGTTATTTCAAAACATTACTATTAGCATTAGTTAAGTGACCGTTTATCTTTATTTGAGATCCTACCAACTATCATGTTTGGGGGTTAGAGAAAATAATTATTTGATTTTCTAAGGATACAGATGAATTATGTGAATCAGTATATATTCTTCCAGCTCCATCTGAATGCGGCCTGGCCTGGAAGAGCCATTTACATGCTGTGAACAAAGGAGTTAAGGGAACGCCTACATGAAACTGAATAAACAAAGTAGAGGGAAATGTCAACCTAATACCTTTGGTTGAAGCTCAAATATTTGGCACATAAATACCCCATGTGCTATCTATTTGCACAGAATAACCACAAATAAGCACCAACGGGACATAAGAGTTGAATTTCTTACATGTTATTCCTTTTTCCAGATTCTCATAGTAACCACATAAACAAATCTGATGAAGGAGATTTGGGTGAAATTTCTCAAAAGCTTTAACTTCCTTCAGCCGTGTGAAGATTATATCCACATCTTCACTGGATCGCTCCAATGGTCTATAAAGGGGAGACAATGCACAAAAAGCTGTATTAGCAAGGATTTACTTGAGTCAACATGCATTATTTTTGTTATATTAAAGTTTACCCAACTATCCTAACTATAAGTTTTTCATTGCAAATGTTTATCTAACCTAGCCCCATCACAGGTATTTCCAAACTTTCCTCAACTACTCACTATAAATCATATTTATTGCAGATGGTGTGGCATTGCAATTTATGATAAAAAATATATATTTGCTTGGCTGGTGTGTCTTAGTGGTTGAGCATCAACCTATGAATCAGGAGGTTGTAGCTCAGAGGGAGGAGGGTGTGTGCATGCAGGAGGCAGCCAATCAATGATTCTCTCTCATTAATGTTTCTCTCTCCCTCCTCATTCATCTCTGAAATCAATTATATATATTTACACACACACACATATACACATATATACATATATACACACATATACATACATATTTGGTCTTTGTCCACTGCTTCTAGTACATAGTTCCTAAAACTTATAATTTCCTATGTAAGAGCCATAGGGGCATCTTTTGTTATATTTGGTCTTTTGTCCTCAGTTCCTGAAATGCTTCAGAACCATGAAGGTGGAATGAGTGCCTTGTTCCTCATAACTAGGCCCTTTCAAATACAACTGAGTTGACATGAATGCGGTGACTTTGGCAAAGCCCCTGAATAACCTAAGGATGGTAGCTGGTTGTCAGGGGAATCACCAAGTGATTAGAGGGTTGGAACTTTCATCCCTACTTCCCAACCTCCGGGGAGGGGGTAGAGGCTGAAGATTGAGTTCAATCACCAAAGCCAATGAGTCACTCAACCATGCCTATATAATAGAGCCCCCATAAAAATCCTTGAACTACTGGGTTTGGAGAGCTTCCAGCTTGCTGGCCCTGTGGAAATTTGGGGAGAATTGTGCACATGAAGAGAACAAGGACGCTTCGTGCCCTTCTTCATACCTTGCTTTATGTACCTCTTCCATCTGGATTCTCCTGAATTATATCCTTTTATTAAAAAACTGGTAATTTTTTAAAATAAAATAAAAACAAAGTAAACTGTTTTCCTGAGGTCTGTGAGCCACTCCATCGAATTAATCAAACCCAAGGAGGACGTGGTGGAAACCTCTTTGATTTATGGCCCATCGGTCAGAAACACACGTGACAACCTGATCTTGTGATTGGCATCTAAAGAGTGAGAGCTGGGAGTACTTTTGTGGGATCTAAGGCTACCTTCAGTTAGACAGAGTCAGAATTGACTTGAGTTAAACTGCAGGACACCTAGCTGGTGTTTCAGAATTCCTCATCTGTTGTCTAAACATTGAAACCATAGACACAATGAAAAGCAATGTTATCTGTCATTGCTTTTATTTGGGTACTTCAGGAAGAAGGGAAAATTCCACTCAGCTATTAATATTTTACCTATCCAACCTCTATAATCTAACCCTGGGGATAACCCTCCTATTGCTCTTCTTCTCTTGTGAATCCATAATTTCTGAATGCCACATAGATTCTTATCTCTCTAGAGGTTATGCCTGGCACTTCCTTTACAAATCCCACAGTACCCAATACAGGGACATGCATGTCCACTGGTGTGATTTTCTACTGTGACCTCAAACTGAATTCATCTTCTCTCACATCTGCTATTGCACCCACACTCCTTATTTCCATGCATGAAGCAGGCTCAACCTCCTCCATCACATCCAAGTAATTCTACTTGCTCAGTGTCTCTCAAATCTGCCCCCTCCTCTTACCCCTACTGTCACTGCCTCTGTTGGATGTGAATGAAGGGCATGTGAAGCCTGTGTTGGGACATGAAGCTGAACACTATGGCAGTCCTTTCCCAGGAGGCTAGAGAGCTGGGTTCCACCTAATAGTCAGCAGAAGTATTTTTAGCAGTAGTGACATGATTGGGTGTGCATTTTAGAAAGATCACCTTGACTGCAAGTAGAGGCAGATGGGAGAGTAAAGGCCAGCCACCAAGAGGCCAGTTAGGAAGCTCTCGCTGTGTATCAGAATGATGAGGTGGGTTTCTCTAATTATAACTCATTCCTTTCCACTGCCCTTCCAGAGCTGGTCCCCTAAGTAAATGCAAGTAAAAGCTCTAATGTCAGAGAAATTATTTTCCTTAGCCCGACATCTGACACCTAGGGCCCATTCTTTAAATCACTTTTTAAAAATTTCACTTTTAAACATGTTCAAACAATTTACAAAAAGAATAATTTACAAAAGAAGATACTGGTAGGCAGGACTCGAAGGTGACCAGCCCACACCCTTGTATAATCCCCTTCAACATGGACAGAAACTATAATATGCTTTTAGTCAGAAGAACATGGAAAAAGTGGAGCTTTATCACTCCCATGGTTATGTTACATATATGACAAAGGTAAAGAGATTTCACAGGTGTAATTAAGACCCTTTGTACAGCATGGGAAATATAATAAATAATACTATAATTACTATATCTGGTGACAGATGGGTACTGGAAATATTGGAGGAACACTCTGTAAAGTATATGATTGTCTAACTACTATGCTGCACACCTGAAACTAATATAGAGGACTTAATCTACACAAAACTGAAGTTCCATATGGAGAAGAGAGAGAAAATGAGGAAGAAAAACATATTTGAAGAAAAGAAATGGCTGAAGTTTTTCTCACTAAAAGGCAGATAATATCCCAAAAAGTCTAAAATGTTACAAAATAAAACTTCTGCTCTGAGTATGGTCAATTAAAAATGGCCACAAGTGCTTTGTTATTATCACCATCAAGAAATTGGACTTATTCCCCTCTTCATGAATCTAGGTGCCTTGTGACCAACAGAATATAGTAGAAGTGACACTATGCGACTTATGTTGAGCACTATGTCTAACAAGCAAGTTGCTTAATCTCCCTGGGTTCTACCTTTAAACAACTATTGGTCAATATGAGGACTGGCTTCCCCATATCTGAAAGGAAGCCATAGGGCTAAATTATCCTCAAGATTCTGTCCATCGTTAGAAAAGCCCATCTTTAGATTCTGTCCATCTTTAGAAAAGTCCAAAAGAAGAGTTATATGTTGAGCCAAGAAATAAATAAAAATAAATCAGGGTTTTATGTCAAAGAGTTAGTTGAGAACCTGAATATCTTAACCAAAATGGGACAGGACTTTTCCAGATCTATTGCTAAGTCAAAATGCACTCACAAATTTGGTTGGAATGATGATCTCTATACAGTATAACTGTATATGGCCTATAAATTAAAGATTATACTGTATAGGGCCTTATCGGCTAAAAATTATTGATAAACTAAAGATTAGGTAGGGCATTTCTTTTTTTAATATATTTTATTGATTTTTTTACAGAGAGGAATGGAGAGGGATAGAGAGTTAGAAACATTGATGAGAGAGAAACATTGATCAGCTGCCTCCAGCACACTCCCCACAGGGAGTGAGCCTGCAACCAAGGTACATGCCTTTGACCGGACTCGAACCTGGGACTCCTGAGTCCACAGGCTGATGTTCTATCCGCTCAGCCAAACTGGTTAGGGCAGGATGCATTTCTTAAGATATTGTCAAATTCTCTTTTCCTTCACAGTGCCCCAGCTTTAATAGTGAGTAGATTTTATTTAAATAAAACTAGAGATGGCTAACAGAGAATATGATTTTTGGTAAATTTTTGGTACACTAAAACCTTTTGTCATACCTACCCACTAAGACATCTCATTTCCAAATTCCAACACTACAAATGCCAATGAAAACAGATGCCTTGAATTCATTCTTATGCCCCTTCAGAGTGTAAAATGGCAAGAGCAGTCCTCACCAACACAAATTGCCAGCACGCCTCACTGCAGAGAATGAAAGGCCCCAGGCAGTAACATGATTTGTGCCAAGGACATATGGCAGGGATTGTGATTAGTTAGGGATAAAGATTCAATTTGACAGTCTTTCTTTTTACCGTTAGTCATTTTGGTTTTCAAAATTATCAGAATTAATAGTCCAGGCTCCGCAGGCTAGAGTATAGAATGCTATAAAAAGAAAGCTGGCCTTGCATGTAATTTCAGTCAAGGTTTGAATTATTACATCCAGCAATTACGACTACCCAAGCAATAAGATACCTAGAGATAGTTCCCTAAGGGGTAGTGGCTGGCCAAAGTCAATATCAGAAAGGGAACCTTGTTATGGTCACGTATGGTCCACTTGGTAAACAGATACTGTGACTTTCCATCTATGCCGAAGACAGCTCCAGTGTGAGAGAGTGTAACCGACTTCCTAAAAGCCAGAAACTGGTCCACCTCTTAGGCCTGCTGTGAGGAACAGGAAGTGGCTCCTCAGGGCCATTAAGAATCAGATCCCCACATCCATTACAGTCTCAAGTCTCCTAGCAAACAAAACAGGAAATACCTTTGCCCCATCACTTCTTCACCTAAGCAGAGATAAAGAGCATCACAATTCTGAATTTCAGTCTCTAGCCTCTCATTCAACAAATCTGTTGGATGTCTACCACGTGTAAAGTACAACTAAAAGGTTCTTTGAGAGTCACAGGAAGGACTTTGATTCTGCCCTTAAACAACTTCTGACCAACCTCTGTCTAAATGATGGTAATGCAAGGGTGAAAGCAGTCACATGGGCCATGTAAATGTACACAGACGTCTATATAAAGACTCCTGGGAGTTGAGAGCTAGAGGAATCGAGAATGAGTAGAAAAATCTTTACAGAGGACTTTTTTCTTCAAATTTTCCACTTTCCACAGCATTTTAGCTGAAATTTGAACTGGGTCATGAAGAGTGGGCAGAAATTGTATAAGCACAAACAAAGGGTAGAAGATTTCCAGGCAAGAAGATGATAAGGCATAAGCAAAGGCATAGAAGTAGGAAATTATAGGCCAGGAGAAGCCAGTGGTTACAATGGTCTGAAGTGCTCATGGTTTCTCCGAGGGGAAAACTGAGCAATGAGCCTGAGGTAGGACTGGAATCCAAGCCAGTGAGGGGACAGACTGCATTCTGCTAACTACATGGGTCAGCAGAGGGCTCAAGGAGACTGAAAGAATTAGAGCCATTATTTTAGAAAATTCGTCTTCTCGCAAGGAATGAACTAAAAAAGAAAGGGGCAAAAGGTATGGAGATTAATTAGAAGAGAGCTTCAGGGCTCCATATAGCATACTTTTTACAATATCATGCAGCCTTCACTTCCGTAACACTTACACAACCACATCCATATGCTCATCTGTAGGCATGACCGTAAGCACCACTCTCTTCTCTGCCTAGAGCCCGCTTAGTAGTAAGGTGACATTAAGTCCAGGACAGCCATGGCTTATCTGACAGTCCCACTTAAATCAGTAACACTGCCACCGTTCACTCTCAGAAGTATCCTTAGATCATCCATGACACATGTGGACAAAAGGAGCCACATGCTAGCCTGAAAAGGCTCAGCGGAGGCCTGCATGGCATTCCCACAGGCTCAGAGACCTAGAGTGATCACAAAGATGGTCTGAAAATTAGACATTTATCTACACACAGGTTATGGTGGGTGGCCACATCCTGGGCCAGTGTTTTCCCTGACGGGAATCACCTTTGATCTTTACTGAGCCAAATGTGCTGGGCGCCAGGACAGATACCACAAGTTCCTTCATTATCATGTTAATTGACCCCGCACCCACCTGGGTATCTGTACGTCATTTTGCTTTTTATCCAATCCCAGGGATTTCCCCGCTTTGCTTTATCCCACCTCCTTGATCTATCACCAATGAATTTCATGTAACTCACTTACGTGTTTTCCTTTTGATGGTAAATTTATAAGAATACTGTGTAAACTCCCATTCTCCGGAGCATTATCTCAATTCATTGAGGTTCTGCTTCCTGGCATATGTCGACAGTTTGGCTCAAATAAACTCACAAAATTCTCTACAGGTTTCATTGAGTTTTTTCGTTAACACACACGTACCTCATCTGGCTAACCTTTCTCCTTCTGCTATTCAGCAGGTAATCTCCTGCATACCAGGGGTATGGAGCCAATTTGTATAATTCACAGCCCACTCCCTCACTCACTGTATGGTGGTCATGCGGTCAGTTTGTCTCCCTCCCCATGTCACCAGGTAACCCGCATTCTTCCGGAGTTAGAGCTCTGCTGCCTTAGTCCCCAGCTCCAGAACAGCGAGGCCAAGCAGGATACAGCTCCCATGGAAAAACGTGTTGGTGTTGGAGAGAGGGAGGTTGGGATGGCAGGGGAGGCGAGGAAGAGGACACAGGGACTTTCCAGGCCGGGGCAGGGAGAGAGGGAGGACGAGGGCTCTCCAGCTCTTGATGAGTAAGATTCCTGACCCTTTGTCTTTTCTCATCTGCAAGCCTCAGTGGGTGTGTGAAGATGATGAAAGGGTACATGGAATCAGGACAACTGAAAAATGTGGCTTGATGGCATGAAAGTAATACTAATTATAGTGGTTTATTCCTAGGGAGCTTTTGTCCCTAATTACAATGCTGTACAAGAACAAATACGTAAATTATGAAAGGTGCCAGATCAGCTTTATTGTAGCTTTCATTGATTATAATAGTAAATGCCCTATGTGTGCTCATAATTATGGTTTATTACTCATGTGGCATGATCACTGGTTTGCATTACTGATTCCTTCTAATATTAACAAGTCATCTGATACAGTAAAAGATCTGGATTTTTCAGCCACCTGTAAATGTTTATGGGAAAGAAAAAGCCAAGCCAACAGGAATGATCTTTAAAAATTAATGTAAATGTGCAAGAAGTGGCACTACATTTCTGAGTAGACCAAAACTACCACATGCAAGGGAGAACAATCCAGCCACCCAGATGAAAGTCAACCCAATGAATTTAAATCCATAACCAGCACAAAAAAATAAAGAACGCAAAATGTTTGCTAAGAAAACAAATTTGACTCCTCCCCAGGCGCTGGGCAACGTTAGCCCAGAGACTACGCCTGACATTTCTGGTTGCCTAGTACAGTGCCTGGCACATAAGTAGGTACTTGGTTATTCATATATTTATTCAACAAACATATTAAGCCTTTAGTGAATCACTGATTCATGATATTTATTTCATAAATAAATTTTAAAATAACGTTTTGCTTATTTTAAATGTATTTATTTTTATTCCTTGAATTCAAAAGTTTCCTTTATATCGGTGTTCAAATTTCAACAGTTTTTAGCTTCTGCTGGATGGACAGCTTTTTATTTCCCTTTGAGAAATGACATTTTTCTGCACAGATTAAATGTGAGCTTTTTTTATTTTATTGAGTTTTTACAGAGAAGGAGAGTGATAGAGAGTTAGAAACATCGATGAGAGAGAAACATTGATCAGCTGCCTCCTGCACACCCCACACTGGGGATGTGCCCACAACCAACGTACATGTCCTTGACTGGAATTGAACCTGGGACCTTTCAGTTTGCAGGCCAACGCTCTATCCACTGAGCCAAACCAATCAGGGCTAAACATGAGCTTTTATTTAACCTTCACTGAGTCTGCTCTATTGTTCACAATATAACAACTGTATCTACTTTACATCATTGTTAGGAGTTTACTTATAGGTGCATATAAATTAACATTTAAAATAACATTAAGCTCTGACCAATTTGGCTTAGTGCATAGAGCATCAGCCTGTGGACTGAAAGGTCGCAGGTTCGATTCAGGTCAAGGGCATGTACCTTGGTTGTGGGCACATCGCCAGTGGGGGAGGGGGGTACAGGAGCAGCTGATGGATGTTTCTCTCTCACTGATGTTTCTAACTCTCTATCCCTCTCCTTTCCTCTGTAAAAAATCAATAAAAATATATTTAAAAAAAATAACATTAAAATATTTTTTAAAATATATTTTATTGATTTCAGAGAGGAAGGGAGAGGGATAGAGAGATAGAAACATCAATGAGAGAGAGAATCAGTGATCAGCTGCCTCCTGCATGCCCCCTACTACAGATCAAGCCCACAACCTGGTTATGTGCCCTTGACTGGAATCAAACCTAGGACTCTTCAGCCCGAAGACCAACACTCTATTCATTGAGCCAAAACAACTAGGGCTAAAATATTTTTTAAATAACACTTATAAAAGTTTATTCTCTCTTAATTATAGTAGTGTACATAGGAAAACATTAGGACCAAAAAAAAATCATCCACAATTACAATCTCCTCAAATACACTCAAGTCATGTATATCTTTCCAATCTTTAGCTAAAACCTGTGGTGTGTTTTTGTTTTGTTTTGTTTTTTGTTCTATTGCTTTTCCAAAAACAAACTGCATGTACTATTCAGTGACAACCAAACATTTTACATTTCAGCCTACAGCAGTGCCTCCCAATCTTTTTAAAGTCATGGCACTTACGGAAAATTACTGGGATAAACTAAGTCTCATCCCCTAGCCACCATGGAAACTCAGGCCACCCAAAGGCTAAGGGACTCAGTCTCTCAGGTTTAACAACACTGCACTTGAGTTGGAAAGTTCTGGCCCAGAGAACTCGTTCTATAAGTGTGACTGCTCAGGACCCAACCAACGTTTATTTCCTAAATCCATGGGACAATAGATGTCAACATTCTTCAACTCAACATTCATCCAGTGAAGTGCCTACTGAATGTGACATGCCAAACGCTGCGGATGAAACATGAGCAGGAGGACCCCTTTCTCAAGCTGTGTACATTCAAACAAGAAATTCCCTTAGGTAAACAACTATGACATAACCCAGAGGGCACTATGTGTAGGGAATGATAGTAACAATAGCACCTGGCATTTATTGTGGTCTATTAGTGGCCAATCAATGTACGTGCTTTACACATATTAGCTCATTTACTCCTACAACAGCCTTATAAGATAGGTATTTGCCAGATAGGGAAGGAGGTTGGAGGTGTTTAGTAACTTTCACCCAATCTCAAAGTCAGTGGGGGCGGCCAAGAACTGGACTCTTACCCAAAATATTTAATCAGGGGCCACCTAGAGAAGCGTGACTGCCCCAGGCAGGCTGACAATGGAGAGCCACTCTGAATGTTCTCCATTGGTTCACTGTTTATGTAGCAAAGAGGTGGAGCACAGCCTCCGGGAAGGCAGAAGAGGACCAGCCAGTAGCAGCCCTCAGCTCCTTCTCTCTGTTCCCTGCTGCTCAGCCATAGCCAGATTTGCATGCTCTCCTCACCAAGCAAACAAAAGTGGCGGCACATACACACCTGTGTTCCTCACCACCACCACCAATGCCAACAAAAACTAAGCTTGCATTTAAATTTGAATTTCAGACGAAGGGATGTGGAATTTTTGTAGTATAAGTATGTCCCATTGCAATAATCAGGACATACTTGCATGTTTAAAGTATCCCTGCAGTATTCAGCACTGAGAGAGGATGCAGGAGGGCTGCAGACTAAACAGGGGGCTCTGCCCAGAACATCACTTTTACAGAAAGATTTTTCAGAAGAAAAATTTTGCCTTTTTGACTTTTTAAAAGAATTTATCACATGGATATTCTGGTTTCCATCTTGGCCCATGTCCAGTTTTTGCATGCGAACCAGCTAGGTCATAAATATTTTTAGGTTCAGTAAAAGTGCTGTGCACTTGCTACTTTGGAGTTAGATGGGAATCCCCAGCCTCAGTGCAGAGCCGTGAGCAGCGTCTTTGGCAAGAACTGATTATGGTAACGTCACCAGCGCGTCCAGCTGGCACTTTTCCGCTCCAGTGTTCATGCCAGAAAGTGTGATTTCTTGATGAATCCATAGAATCTTTTTCTTTTTTCCTGTTGGCTAAAAAAATATCTACTGACTCCCACAAACTACTTCCTACTGAGATTGCTAAAAAAGAAAAAAAAGTGATAAATCAAGTGGTTTGTTTACAAGCATGAGACTATATAAATAGCTTCATCTTCAGTTTTAGTGAAAATCTCTATAACAAACACCAATCAAAATGAAGAGGTATTTTTTAATGATAGATGTATTTTTCCTCTTTGCATTCTAAAATAGCAATGCATTTCTTATATGAATGACTGTCTGCTAATGCATTCATTCCTTTAACTGAGCTCCCAAGCCTTCACCTGATAGAGATTTGGGCCTGTCTGTGCACATGTAGTGCACACATTTTATCCAGGTCAATAAAAAAAAAAACCTCTTGCATCAAAACAACACAAATCACTGAAGAACATAGCACCTATTGTCAGCCTTTATGCTACCTACAATGAACTCAACAGTTACAGATGCTGGCAAACCCAGACCAGACACAGTTGTTTGATGGTACACAAAGTAGATTTAAAAAGCACTGGATGTGTTTCTATGTTTATTTCAGATAGAAGCTTCATCTATATGGAGATACAAATGAGCCCAAATCTTTTTATATCTTGAGTGGGAAAATCCTGAACTATAACAATACAAAACTATGATTCTCTTAACAATATCCAACGGCCAATTATGCACATCTTAGAGTAAAGGTGCCAGAACTTTAAAAATTTTTTTATAGTTAAAGATTATAGACTTGGCTCCAAGCAGGGCAATTAATAAAGAAATAAAATGCAGAAATTGCTTGTAGCTTTCCTTGAAGATGGTTTCAGAATAGTGTTGGAGGTGAAACTCATAGACTAGAAGAAAATGTGGTGAAAAACACTGCCCAATACCTATGTCCAAATCTTTTGGCCAAAAAAAGAGGAAGACAAGCTGAAAAAATAGTCTTATCAAATAATTCAATCCAACAACAAGTTGTACCGTGCTCAGGAAGCATGGATGAACTGGCTGAAAGACAGAAATTAACATGACTATTTATCAAGTGGCTGGATAAAAGCAGGAAGAGAAATGATACCCTTCATACTTATAATGGTACTAGAGGCTTGGTGCATGAAATGCATGCACAGGTAGGGTCCCTAGACCTGGTCCCTAGGTATTTCATCAGAAATACCTGTCAGCTGAATCCATGAGGAACATGAGATTATTCAGAAAGGAAAAGTTGCCTAATCAGAAAGCTGAAAATGGAACCCCATGAACATATTTTTTATTTTATTTATTTATTTATTTTTGCTTTCTCAGAAAACAAAGACAACAAATGGTCATGTTGCCAGCTTTCCTTTTTCTTTCTATTGAATGATTCCACTTATATGAAATTTTAGAAAATGCAAACTAATCTCTAATTAAAGCAGAAGAGCTATTGCTTGTGAATGAGACAGGGTGGGGAGAGGCTGCAGGCAGAGAACATAAAGAGGCACTGAAGAATTTAGGGGCGATGGATAATTCTCAAACTTGGTTGTGGGGATGGCTAAGCCACAACTTACCAAATTGTATAATTGTGTACTTTATTGTATCACTGTCTACCTCAATGAAGTTGTTTTTGATAAACACATAGATCAAATAAAAGTGAGAATTTCAGTTCCCCAACTGAACTAAAAAAAAAAATTATAGGCTACATGAATTTTGTAAGATATCTTGTTTAATTAGAAATGGTAAGCCCACTAAGGGACAACAACTCTAATTTACATATGGTACTGAAAAAAATGACTTTCAGATCATAATACAGGCAAATCCCCACCTTCTCAAGTCTGACTATACTCAGAGTTCAGAACTAACAGATACTTCGTATCCTCCCCTGAGGCTCACAACCCAGAACCCAAGCTGCAGGATTTGGGGACGGTACTTCTACAGGTTCCACATTTATTCAACCATCAAATAAAATTTTACTTGGCACCAACTTTGTATAGGAAGTAGGTAAAGAGATAAAGTGTGCTTACTGGTTAACAAGAAAGACATGAATCATGAAATGGTAGTTAGTAATACTTTTTATAAGTTGAGTAGTATTTCCACTGATTAATATACAGTTTCTTTCTTAGCATGACCAAAAACTACCAAAAAAAGGAAAGATGAATATGTATACATTTAAAATTTTATAACAAACCAACACACAAAGGGTTTTTTTTTAAAGGACAGACTAGCCTGGCCACTGTGGCTCAGTGGTTAAGCACTGACCTATGAACAAGGAGGTCTGGTTGCAGGTTCAATCCCCAGTGTGGGGCCTGCAGGAGGCAGCCAATCAATGATTCTTTCTCATCACTGATGTTTCTATCTCTCTCTCCCTCTCCCTTCTTCTCTGAAATCAATAAAAATATACTTTAAAAAATAAAATTAAAGAACAGACTAGACAATATTTTTCCTTACATAAAAGGGGAAAAGTCAACATTAATTATTTATAACTAATTCCTTCAAAAGGTCTGCTTGTATTATCTACTAAAAAATGTCTGGGTCACTTTTTCCTAATCCATATATCACTGAGCCAACGTAATCACTTCACAATTTATGTATTCCTGGATGAGTGGGGATTTTAAGAGCAGGGAATTCATCATCTGGATGAACTGCTCATTGAAGCATTTTTATGATGGCTGCTTCATTACAGTCGGGCAAGGGGAAAAGTTTAGGCTCCATACTAGGCCTTCGCTGATGGAGGGAGAGTTGAGCTGTATGTGTTTTCTGTGATGTTTGGTTAAAGCAGAACGGTTATTATCCAAAAGTTTTTCCATCCTGCTAGGCTTTTCTTGAAGCATTGTACTTGTTTCTGTCTGTTGGTGTGTCTGAGTTGCTACCTATTCCAGCATCCAATCTGGGGTATCTGAGGCTAAAAGAAAACTCAAGGAACTCACCACTCCGTCACTCTTCAGAGAGCGAAATCCCAAGCCAGTCTGCCTCCTTCTCTCCACCTTTCAGTCTTTTCTGTTTGTTTCGTGTAGAGTATGGATGGTGTACAGTTGTATTTAGTGGGAGAAATCAGGAGAATTAAGTCCATTTGTCCAGAAATAGAACTCCATAGTTGTCTTTTTAGCAGCAATTTTCCTAAGGTAAACTGAGTAGTTACAATTTCACAGCTGCCACACGTCTCAAAAGCAAATGTGCACTGACCAGCAACTCATTCACGGAGGCATACTATTTCCTGAGAGATGTTTCCAGGGACATGGCAACCAATGAGCCATATGTTGTTTATTTGTTAATCATTTGCCAACTCTGGCTTTATTGATAATATCACTTCTGAGTTTCACAGCAGTCTGCATGCCTCAGCTGTGATAGTTTGCTTCCTTGCTGCTCAGTATTTATCACGGTGATAATGACTCCCTGTACTTTTCTCCATCTGTTAGAGAAAAAACACCCTATGTGTTTATAACTATATTCATGTTATGTTATCTCTTGTCCTCTGCACCTCTACACCTTCACTTTTCATCTTTCTTTACCTGAACTTTCCCATTTACCCACATTTTAGGTGGATGATCTCATTCTAGTTAAGCCACAGGTTATGCATCTGCTCTGTACCTTGTCTGTGAGGAATTTTATTTTGTGTTCATTTTTGCCATCTTCTTCACAATAACATTCCAAGGCCTGGCACAGAGACTGCAACCCACCCAACTGCCGACCATGCTGGATAACTAGACCTATTAGCAGTGTCATCTGTAAGATATGAAACTTCAAATGCAAGCCCAGATTGTGGTCTTTCTTTGTTCCAATGTTTTGTCAACAGTGGGAGGAATTTTAGGCAGGTTTAGCAAGTCTTAGAAATAAAGAGGGTCCATGGGGGAGGAATGCACAGGAGGGCTTTGGAGCCACCAGACCATACATTCACAGAGAATAGGAAAGTACCACAGGATAAGGAGAGAGGAAGAAATACATTCACAGAGGATCAAGAAACATCACAAGAGTGTGGGGAAAAGGAAACATACTTTCACAGAGGATAGAGCAATGTCAACAAATGCTGGAGAAAGGGAAACATTCACAGGAGATAGAGAGATGCTACAAGGTAAGGGAAAGAGGAAGAGGGGGCACCACGTGGGTTTTGGACTTTGAAGATGATATTCTTGGGAGAGTGACCAATTAGTAAAGCACAGAATCATCAAATGGGGAAGGGGTCTAATCACAAGGGAGCATGGAGACAAACAACTACAGCATTTATAAACCTTAGCACAAAGGAGCTCAAGTTGAGTTACCTGCTTGGGAACTCCTCCCTATGTGAGAGTCTGTATTTGCTTCCAATAAATTTCCACCCTTTTACTAACAAGTCTTTTTAGCCCAAGAATTTTATTTTTCAAACTTCGTGACACAAGAACTCGCAAGGGGGAGATCCACTTCCCGCACCCAACGTTTCAACAGGATATGATCTATCTGAATATTCAGAAACATCTTCACTTGACTTTCAAGGCATATTCCACATTCCTGCTTTCCTCTTACCTTTTAGGTTACTCCTACATAGTTTACTTTGCTGGTTACTCCCCCTACCATCAACTCTTGTTGGAGAACCACAGGCTTAAAGTGGTCCTCTTTATTTATTTATTTTTTAAGTATATTTTATTGATTTTTCACAGAGAAGAAGGGAGAGGAATAGAAAGTTAGAAACATCGATGAGAGAAAAACATCGATCAGCTGCCTCCTCACACCTCCTACTAGGGATGTGCCTGCAACCAGGGTACATGCCCTTGACCAGAATCAAACCTGGGACCTTCCCACTGAGCCAAACCAGTTAGGGCTAAAGTGGTCATCTTTAACACTCACTTCCTTGATGGTCTCCAACCCCATGGCTTGAAATATCATCTTATACTGTTTCCAAATTTATATCTCCAGCTCCGACTTCTCTTCCAAACTCCAGAGTTGCATATCAACTTTCTATTCAATATCTCCAAATGAGTTTCTAATAGACATCTCAAACTCAACATGTCCAAAACTGAATTCCCTAACTCTAGCCTTCCCCATCATTAACAGTCTCGCGATTCTTCCAAATGTCCAAGCCCCAAAACCTTAGAATTATCCTTGACTCCTCTTTCTCACACCTTCCCACATTCAATTCATTCAATTTGGTTCAACCTCCAAAATGCATTCCACTTCTTCTCACCATCTCCACTGCCATCACTCTTATTAAGCCACCATCATCTTTTACATGATTACTGCAGTAGGTTCCTAATAGGTGTCCCTTTCTCTGCCGTTACCTCCTCACCATAGCATCTTCTCAACATTGCTATCATAATGACCTCGTAAAACTATAAGTCAGGTTATGCCATTGCTCTTCTCAAAACCCTTCAGTGACTCCCTGCTTCATTCAGAGTAAAAACCAAGGCCTTTATAATAACTGTCTACTTTCTACATGATCTCCCCTCATTCTCCGACTTCCTAATCTTTCAGTTGGTAACTTCACTCTAGGGACAGTAGCCTCCTTACTATTCCTTCAATGATCCATATATGCATTAACCTAAGGGCCTTTGCACTGGCTGTTCCCATTACCAGGATATTCTTACCAGAAATACATGCTTAGTTAACTTCCTCACCTTTTTGCTTAAATCACTTTCCCAATGAACCATATCCTGACTGACCTATGTTATGGTACAAGTTTCACCATTCCTACTAGCACTCCTGAGCTCTACTTGTATTGATTGTGCTTCACCTTCCCCTCCCCCCGACACACAACATGTATTATTTTCAAACATAACATGTAATGTACTTGTTTATTATGTCTATTGTCTTTTATCTAATTCCTCTGCTAAATGTAAGCTCTAGGAGAGCAGGGATCTTCTGTTTTGCTTATTAAAGAATCCTAAGCACCAGAAGCAACCAGTGAATATTTGTTGAATAAAGAATTCAATCTCATGACAGTAATGCCCCAACTATTCTGAAAATATTTATCTTGAAATCTCAGTTATTAAGGAAAAAAATCATAGAAGTAAGATCATGCAGCAAGTAAATTTAAAAGGCTTCATGCAACCAAAATGAAGGCCTTTAAACATGAAAACTCTGAAATTCATGTACTTTACTTAGGAGAGAAATCCTCGGGGGCAAAATCCATGCACACATATTATAAATAAAGCTCCAACCCACTTGGCTAACCTGGTTTCTAAGTCCAAAGCATTAGAAACAGATATGTTTGTGCAAAGGAAGGACACAAAACAGACACCTGGAGGGCCACCAGCAAGGAGCAATAGCTGCTGAGCAGCAGGAACGAGTCGGGCAAATAAAACAAAAAACAAGCAGAACCCATAGATATTTTAAAAACACAACACTTTGGACACTTGGTGTTGAAACAGATAATCCACATATTTCAAAATTACCATATTATAACACAGGATACTAATTTATGTTCGCTACACTGAGCCCCAACCACCAAATAAAATTTATATTCGGTATGCTTTAGAAAAGCAAGCATATAAAATACACTTTTAAAATATAATTTCTCCTAGAATTATTAAATTATGCCAAGTTTGGAAGATTGACTGGGATAAATGTGCACGAAATTAACTTCTTTATGATACTGGGTAATAAGGGCTCTCTGTAAATAACTATGCTGTTTGACTCTCGGCCACTTGTTTGTTGTGTATGCAGAAATTAATCTTGTGCTCTAAACCAGAGCAGCCTGAGCAACTTTAAGATTTCAGCAGGTTTTCAGTACTGCGGAGACCTTGAGGTTCTTATAATTTAGAAACCATGTACAGGAATGCTTGGGAAATGGTATGGCCTGGGTAGGTGTGAAAGGATGAGAGCTTGATTAGAAGCAAACATCTGGACCATGTGACTCAAAAGAGCTCCCAGCCCCAGACAGATGTTCTTATTGTGGGCATTTCACCCTGATTTCCTCTGGGCTAACACTTTGACATCTCTAGGAATCTTTTATCAAAATGCAAACAGTTCCCCCAAAGGATAGTTCAAATTACTTTATCAGCAGTTAGGATGTTTTGACCATAAAGCTCTGAAGAAACAGACGCAAGACAGAGAAGTACAGGGAATGGCCTCGCTACCAGTCTGTGTCCACCTCCAGGTGTGTGCCAAGGGGTCTGTCGGGCTTGGCCTATTCACGAGATTGGCCTCTGAGAGAGAGAGGTACAAGACAAGGTTCAGAGAAGCCATGTCAAGCCAAAGAGACTGGACAGGGAGGGAGAGCAGACACAGTCAACTTGGGATCTCTGGCAAAATCAAAATGGGTTAACAATGGCTCCTTACATGGCCCCGGAAGCTCACTCAGTGTCAAGGTAAGAGCTACAGGAGACAGCCATCCTGGCAACCCCGGGGCACACAAGTACCCAAAGAGCGTGCAGGGGTGAGGTTGAGGGCAGTGAGAGAGTGGAGAGCTGCAGGAGGTAGGCGGTAGCACAGGGTTCCGCAGCCACAGAGCATTGTTATGGTAATTTCTAGGGCTCTGAGACTTTTGAAAAGATCTTACTGAATTTTAACTTGACATTTCCCCGACTTTTTATCATGAGCCTTTTTTTGCCTTGCCCCCAGGAATATATTCGAAATGCTGTTACAGTGAAAAGGGAATGGCGTTTCACCCCATGCTGGTCTCTGGCATGTAAGAGCTACATGATGCTGGACAAATAATTTACCTTTTCCAAACCTCAGTTCCCTTATTTGTAAAATATAAATAATAGCATCTATCTTACTGTATTGATGAAAAGTTATTTCAAGATATGCATCAAAATCCTAAATCTCTGCACACATATTAACTAATTTTAGTTCTATGAATATCGCAAGGAAGTAATCTAAAACACAGTGAAAGCTTAATAAAAGGCTATAACTATATTGATAAGAGCAACAATCCTGTTAAATATCTTAGTCGTCCAACTGAGGAAAAACTTAAGCCATATGGTCCATATGATTTCAGCCAATAAAATTGTATTTACAAAGAATTTTTAATAATCTAGGAGGGTGATCATCCCATAATCTTAGTTTTAAGAGGCAGGAAGTCTTAAAGTATAAGCTCCAACAGGAAAAAAATACTCGTAGAAAAGAATACTGTAGGAAAACACACTAAAAACTTATTACCTTTTATGCCCAGGGGTAGGATTTGCAGAAATGCAATAATTATAAACCAGAAATTCTTTGGTGTGGCTCCAATTAAAATACAATTTAAACCATAGTCCATTATCTTTCATCGGCTCCTGTCATTTCCTTCTGGGAAGGAGAAAGACATGTCAATACATGTCAACTTGTAACACCCTCAGAAAGAAGCAGGGGGTGTGTGCATATTGTCAGCTCTCAGCTGCAAGCCTGCAACTGCCCTACAAACCCAGGGAAGACAGGCATGCAGGGACAGCAACCACGTGCCTTGCCGCCAAGTCGTGCTGCGGTGTCCTATAACTGTTTTAGCAACTAAACGTCAGTGGGCTTTTCTAAAAGTGTTTTTTCTTTTCCCTTGCAAGTGCCTTCATTACTCATGTTTTCATTTTAAAAAACCTTTTTAAATTCCTCCAATATAAATCCTTTGAGACAAATCCCATCAATAAAGTTTGGTGCTATATAACGATAGAAATGAGTAGATTTCAGGACATAAGATCAACTGTAGGCCTTGGTTACTTGTCCAGATTCAAATGTCATTCCATTTGAAGAGGCATTCTTATGTGGCAGAATTTGAGAGCAAAAACTCTTTACAGGCAGCTCAAAATCAATAGCAGGTGATAAATTAAAGAAAAGAATCAATCAATAAAAGGAAATCAATGTTAACGCAATTAAAATGGAAGGAGCAGCTCTCTTTTAGATGGACTTTTCAACCTTCTCAAAGCCATTCCAGCCTCTGGTTTTATTTTTTTTACTATTCACTCTCCCTTCTCCCTCATATTCTTTCCTTAAAAGTGATGAATAAAATATGCTTATTTTTAAATTATTTCCATTTTGCAGTTTGACTACTTAATGGTTTTCTTTCAGATAACCCAAAATAACACCAGGCTTAAGTGATGTCCACTTTAGATTTCTGTAAGCGCCTCTGAGAAGTTTCATGACTCATTTGGCAATTTGGATATCTAAAGTTAGGACTTCTAATGACACAGACAAAAAATATTCATCATCTAAACACAAAGTCTTTTTTTTAAAAGAGCATTACTTTGATATCCATAATCTGTTGAATGCTGAATTCTAAAATGAACCTCTAAAACTGTTCAGACAAATATCCAATGAAGTGTTGAAAAGGAAGGAAGCAAAGCAACAGAGATAATGCAAAATTCAATTGAGGGAAAGATAAGGAGGAGTCACAAGCTGATAATGTTCAGCGACAGCACAGGGAGATGAAAGAGCGCAATGAAAGTCTATCCCCAGCCAACCAGCGGGCAGCCAAGCTCCGCCACGCTTCAGAGATCTGCCTTCGTGGCTGAAGCAGCCTTCGCACATGGTCCCGTTGGTACTGAGGGCTCCCCTATCTGTGCTCTGATGAACTGAATAATTAAGCAGGGTCTCCGGGTCTACGTATTTAAACGCTTTTCAGTAAATGAAAAGTAAAACCTGGTTACTGACTAGAGTAGTCCCAGTTCTACAAATCAGATCCTTAAGTACCACCAGGGAATATTTACAGTGAGTCTGCTGCATGCCAGGTACTGCACTACCACAGAGACTTACCATTCTCAAACTGTCTCCAAATTTTACATAAAACAATTACAAACATATTGACATTACATTTAATTAGCTGCTGAGGAGAATATGGTAAGAATTCAATATAAAAACACTATCAAAGGACAGATGGTAAAATAATGATAGAAAATTGTTTAAGATAATGAACAAGTCCTCAAAATGAGACATTGTTGGAGTTTCTAGGTATCCCGGACCATTTTCTTGCTCTGGTACGTTTATCTGAGAGGTCTGTCTTAGGGAATACTGACCCTACAGGGGCGCCAGACAAATTCATCATTGATAAAATTAAAGTGGCTAAAGATAAAGCGCAAAGTCCACCAGTAGGATGGGGATGTTGACATCACCATCAGCATCCATAGTCAAAAGCACACACTCAGTATCTTAGGACCTCATTAAGTAATTGTACTTTCCCAAATCCTCATGTCACTCATCAGCTCTCTAGGAATAGCTTTCTCTTTCTTCAAAAATTGCAATAATGAAAAACTAAACATCTTTTCAGTATCTTTTAAAACTGTAACTTTAAATTTAAAAACCAACATTTCCAAGTTCATCCCTTTTCAACTGTTTTTGAAGTTACCTTTGTCTACTGCCTGCACAAAAGCAATAGCATATTATGGGCACTTGCTCCCAATAAGGCCTTGTTACCGAAGAGAACAGGATGGCACCGTGTTTATTCAGCCTGTGCCCTCATAGCAGGCACTAGCCCAACACTTGTTCTCTAAAAAACTACTTAGCAAAGCATGGATAACGGTGATTTCAATTCCCATTGGGTGGCCTCTCAGTTGGTTCAAGGTCTTTTTTTTCAAATGTTCCTTCTGCAGAAAGGCCTGCCCACATTCTCTAAAATCACTCTTGGACATTGTAGCACAGACTTGTCTGTCCTCCTGCTCCGTCACTCCATATGCTCTGACCTCGGGCCTCCTAGTATTTATTACCACCTAACTTTTCCTGTTTTGTTCCACTGTATTCCTTGCCACCTGGAACAGTATCCAACACCCACTAGTTACTCAATAAACAGTTTTTTGATGGACTAACTGAAATGACATATGTCTTCCCAACTAGTATTTAAATTCATGAGGCCAACGGCCCTGACAACCTATTCCCAGCAAGCACACCTGGCACATGCAAAACAATGCAAAATCTCTGAACGAAGGAACTGGTGGAAAGTAGATGTTAAGATCATATCCTTTTCCCACAGTACATTTGGGTTGAGGCAGGGGGAAAAGAACATGAGACAAGGAGAGGGAAACAGAACAGGAGTGACAAAGGAGTGGCAAGGGACACTGAAGATAGGACTTGCTTATAGCCCAAAAGTTTGTTTAAAGACTTGATAAAGAAAACATGTAAAATTCAAGAACTCAACTTTTTCTGCAACATGTTCAATAAGTAGCCCATCAATGACTAGAAGGATAACATTGTCAAAGCCTGAATACTAGATAAGACATTTAAGCAGAATTGCAATTTCACACACAATATCAAGAATCAAATTATTAAGTTCCAAGTAATATCTGCTTCCCATCAAAGGTCTTTTGTATTTGTTTTCAACACCTCTAACAAGCATTTCTAGGGTCTTTAAAAATTACTTCCCCACTTCTTTAAATAAAAGATAGGTTCTTGAACTTTTCACCAATCTTTACTCCTATAGCACAAATCATCCCATTTTATATGCTGACATCTTACAATTTAATTCCATGAAAAGATTTTCAGGAAATTATGTTATACAAAGATAGGCATTTTAATGTTTCAGTGCAATTAACACACGTCCCTTGGTTTCCTTGGTAACATAACAATCGTAGGGGCCCTACTCTGTGGCATAACCTGTAGACTCTTGACCACCATTTGTCAGAGTGGCACCATCATTACTCCTTGAGAGTAAACCCTTGCCCCCACATCCTCACAAAGTAGGGCTAGTCTACCATTAAGACATACATCTGTCCTTGGCTATCAAGTGAGGGTGTAGTTTTCTCCCAGTTAAGCTGAGTCCAAAGTCATATGACTCTTTTTTTTTCCTGCTTGTTTTTTATTGAGATATGTTTCACACATCATACAATTTATCATTTTAAAGTATAAAATTCAGTGTTTCTTTGTATATTCACAAAGTTGTGCAACTATCACTATTACTAATTTCAGAACATTCTCATCATTCCCCAAAGAAATCCCATACCCATTAGTAGTCATTCACCATTTTATACTTTCCCCCATCCCTGGAAACTATTAATATATTTGCTAACTAAATTTGCCTGTTTTGGACATTTCATATAAGTGAAATCATACAATATGTGACCTCCTGTGTCAGACTGCTTTCACTTAGCATGATGTTTTGAGGGTTCATCCATGTGGTAGCATGTATCAGTACTTCATCCCTTTTAATGGCTGAGCAATATTTTATTGTATGGATATACCACATTTGTTTGTCAATTCATCAGTTTATGATATTTCAGTTGTTTCTACTTTCTGGCTATCATTTGAATAATGCTACTATAAACATTCATATACAAGTTTTTACATGACTGCATGCATTCATTTATTTTAAGTATATATCAAGGAATGGAATTGCTGGGTCATTTGATTACTCGATGTTTAACTTTTTGAGAAACTGCCAAACTGTTTTCTATATGAGACTGTATATAGCATTTTATATTTCTTCCAGCAGTGTGTGAGGGTTCCAATTTTTCTACATAACCTCAACATTGTTATTTTCTGTTTTATAACACTTGGTATTTTTTACTATAGCCATCCTAGAGGATGAGAAGTGTATCTCACGGTAGTTTTCACTTGCATTTTCCTAATGACCAAAGACGTTGGGCATCTTTTCCTCTGCTCATTGGCCATTTGTGTGTCTTTGGAGAAATGTCTATTCAAATACTAAGCATATTTTTTAGTTGTTTCTCTCTTGGCTTTTAATTGTTGAGTTGTAATGGTTCTTTATACATTCTGGATACTAAATTCATATCAGCTATATAATTTGCAAATATGTTTCTCTCATTCTGTAGGTTATCTTTTTACTTTCTTGATACTATCCTTTTCTGAAACAAAAATGACTTGAATTTTGATGAAGTCAAATTTATTTATTTAATGTATTTTTGGTGGCTTGAGATTTAGATATCTAAGAAATCTTTGACTAATTCAAGGTCACTAAAATGCATGCCTTTATTTCCTTCTAGGAATTTTACAGTTTTAACTCTTACATTCAAGTCTTTGATCTATTTTTATTTATTTATCTTGATGGTTGAAAGCATTACAAAAAGATGTTCCCTTTTTTCCTCCCATTGGTCCTCTCCACTCTACTCCTGCCCCCTCCCCAGGCCTTTACCACATTACTGTCTGTCCATGGATTATATATATATATATATATATATATATATATATATACACATATAAATTCTTTTGTTAGTCTATTCCTGCCTCCTCCCCTTCCCTCTGAAATATGTCAGTCTCTTGCATGCTTCAATGTCTCCAGATCTCTTTTGTTTGCCAGTTTATTTTAACCAACAACACAGAAATAGCAGCACTCCAGGTATCTATTGGGAAATATTACTTCAAAGTCCTCGTTGCCCAATTTCAATACTTATCAATAGGTTAAATGTGGAAAAAAATACTTAGAGAGGATTTCTTGACAGAGAAATAATCCACTGACTCCTAAAATATACCCTGGGATTAAATCAAACCATCAGAAAGCTGTCTATTATACTGGCCCCCTTGCTCCTTCAATGTCCCTTTGG
>PVJC01026084.1:0-24274 GCA_004026665.1 Murina feae
TTACATTGTTTCAAATGTTTCAAATCTGTGTTTTGCTAGAGGCAGTTTAATCGGAGCTGAGCTGAGCGGGAGCAGCTTCACTTTCGCTCCTGCCGCAATGGAAAGGGCTGTTTACTCAGGTCCGTGAGTGGCGGCCGCCATGTTGGCTGGGCTAATTTGCATACAGCCGCTCTGATTGGCTGGTGGGCGTGGCTTACCCGTCTCGGAGAAACCGTTAATTTTAATATTTCGCTTTTATAGAGTAGATAGTTAGGATAAAAAGACATCTGGAAGTGTTTGAAACTGTAGACATTTTTTGTCGCATTAAGGGAGCTTTACTGATATGTTCTTATATGTTATAGTGAACATATAAGAACATGAGTATGAATATTACATAGATTTTGGTACATTGCCTTTCCTGCTCCCCCCCACCCCCCAATTCATACTGAAAATTAGCATGCTTTAGATGGACCTGGAGAGTATTATGCTGAGTGAAATAAGCCAGACAGAGAAAGACAAATATGACAAGATCTCACTTATAAGTGGAATGTAATGATCATAATAAACTGACAATCAAATAGGTCCAGAGACATGGAGGCATGGAGCAGACTGACATATCTCAGAGGGAAGGAGGGGAGACAGGAAGAGACTAACCAAAGAACTCATATACATATTTGCATAACCAGTGGACACAGAGAATAGTGTGATGAAGGCCTGAGAAGGGGCAGGGAATGGGAGGAATAGGGTAAGAGGCAGAGAGGGTGGTGGTGGTGTTGGTGGTTGGGGGACATCTGTAATACTGTCAATAATAAAATAAATAAAAAATTTTAAAAAAACATGCCATACTTTTTGACCTACTAATTTGTTCTTCACTGTAAGACTTAAAGCAATGTTTTATAAATTATGATCTTCGACACAGAAGGTAATAAAATTAATTTGGTGGGCCTCACTAAATGCTAATTAAGCATTAAAAAGTAAAAATGAAATAGAATGCACTAGAGTACATTACATATGGCAAACCAGTATTATTTCATTTAACTTTGTTTCAGTTATTTACAGGTGCATGAGTACTGAGATACAGTATAAAATATATATGTTTTTGATAATAGTAAAAATAATTTTTTTTGAAAGCCCCTGATCTGGAGAGATTGTTGGACAAGGACATCAGCCCAGTCTTAACTTTCTCTACTCACAAACCCAAAAATCCACTGTCCAGAATGACTAGCTAAATTTTTATATAGTCACTCAGTGAATATTAAAGAGCAGTGAATATGAGTAAAGCACAACTTAAAAGAACAATATAGATGAATCTTAGAAACATAATACTGGCATGAATTTTAAGATGCAAAGAATATCTTAACTAATAAAAGCATAATATTGAAATTAACCGTTTCTCTGAGATGGGGTAAGCCAGCCCACCAGCCAATCAGAGCGGCTGTATGCAAATTAGCCCAGACAACATGGAGGCCGCCACTCATGGACCTGAGTAAACGGCAGCTTCCATTGCGGCAGGAGTGAAAGTGAAACTGCCACCTGCTCCGCTTAAACTGGCTCTAGCAAAACACGTTTACAACATAATAACAATCATAGAATCCTCGGGAGCTGAAGGAAACAGCAGGCCTAAGAGTAACATTGTCTCATTATAGACACCGGCGAGGTGAGGTGAAGCAGAGAGGAGGTTTCGTTAGGCCGGCTTAAAGAAACAGTGTATCAATTATAGAAGATAAACAAACCCCAGAAACCTGCGTCCAGACAGCCTTGCTGGGACATTGGGTCAATGGGAGCTGTGGGCAGCCTTAAAGCTTAAAAGCGCCAATCAGCCCGTCACCCATGCTAGCCACAACCCAATGGAGTGAGGGACGTTCCTGGGGGGCTTGGCCAGCCTGGAGACAGCCATCAGCCCATCACCCAGGCTGGTCAGGCACGCCAGCAGGTGGACATCCCCTGAGGGGTCCTAGACTGTGAGAGGGCACAGGTTGGGCTGAGGGACCTCCCAAGTGCACAGAGCGGCTGCAGGGGGAACAGCACAGGACCCAGGACCCGTGAGTGGGAAAGAGGCAGCAGGGTTGGCGGCTTGCTTGGTGGCTGCCCAGGCACTTTGTGGGGCACCGGGGAGCGGGAAAGAGGTGATGGGGGGTCTCGGCCTGCTTGGCGGCTGCCCAAGCCCCTTGCAGGGCACCGGGGAGTGGGAAAGCAAGGCAACAGGGTACCGGTGAGTGGGAAAGAGGCAGTGGGGGCGTCTCGGCCTGCTTGGCACCTGCCCAGACCCTTTTCCCTTTGCGGGGCACCAGGGAGCAGGAAAGCAAGGCTGCAGGGTACCGGTGAGTGGGAAAGAGGCAGCGGGGGCATCTTGGCCCACTTGGCGGCTGCCCAGGCCCTTTGCGGGACACCAGGGAGCGGGAAAGCAAGGCTGATGTGGCCGGGGTCCTGCTTGGCAGCTCCCCAGACCCCTTGGTGAGACCGGGGAGTGGGAAAGGAAGGCAGCAGGGGACCGGTGAGTGGGAAAGAGTCGGCGGCCTGCTTGGCGGCTCCCCAGGCCCATTGGGGGGCACTGGGGAGTGGGAAAGCAAGCTCTTGAGGGCTAGGGGCCTGCTTGGCGGCTCCCCAGGTCCCTTCCGGGCATCAGAGAGCAGGAAAAGGCTGGCCTCACCATGAGGTGGGGTTTTCCCTGCTTTCTGGTGGCTGGAGGAAGATGGGCAGTAGGCAAGCTTGGGAGGCAGGCAGCACCCAGCCCTGGCCACAGCTCAAAAAAAGAGAACAACATGCAGGGGAGGGCAAGAGTTTGAGAGATCAACATAGAGGGGGTGCCTACTCCAAGCCTGGGGGCAGGCCCCCAGCAGGTAGACACACACAGGAGAACTGCTCCGAGCCTCAGATGTGGCTGGGGGCAGGTCCCCAGTGGCGACACACACACACACACACACACACACACACACACACACAAAAGGTGCCTGGCAGACTGGGGCCATGATAGGACATCCACTGAGGGGTTCCAGACTGTGAGAGGGGGCAGGCTGAGCCGAGGGACACCCCCCCTCCGTGCACAAATTTCGTGCACTGGGCCCTTAGTATACAATATAATACCATTTCTAATGAAGCTAAAAAAAAACCAAAATACAATATTATAGTATCTACTGATACATGCATATGTGATAAAGCTGTGAAAATAAAACCACTGAACAGACAGACATAAATCCAAGAACATGTTCACCTCTGTGTGGAGGGTGGGGGACACCTGAGAAGGTTGGAGAAGAACATATAAGAAGTTTCTAAGATGTTGTTAATATTCTAGTTCTTAAGCTGAGGATGTGTTGTGTTTCATAGCTTAAATATATTCCTCAATTTGTGTAACACTCATTTTTGTTTGTATCCAAAAACAAAAAAAGTGAAATTGTTAAATAGTTTTATAAAGAAATAAATCCATTTTTCTTAAATTCTGTGTTTAATAGACTTCTGACAACTAACCTTATTCCTAAAACACATCACCTTCCCCAACCAATGATGGAGTGGTCCATAATTTGTAAGCTTACTTAAAAATAAGATTAGCTCTCAACCAGCTGCCTGGGAATGACAGAGTAAATGAAGATCATTTTCTCAAGATTGCAGGCTCCCCTCTGTGACCTTACATAATGTTCTTCTTTTCTTTGCCTCAGTTTCTCCAGCTGCAAAGAAAAAATAATGTGTGACTCTGGAGTCCCACTCCCTGCCTATCCTGCTCTAATCTACAATGAATCTGACCAAGCATTTTAAGCAGTACTTGGCAAACTTGCTATTTGATGGACACACCATTAGAAAAGACCTGA
Organism: Murina feae; assembly: GCA_004026665.1. NCBI lineage: Eukaryota > Metazoa > Chordata > Mammalia > Chiroptera > Vespertilionidae > Murina > Murina feae. Next base: position 3,783 of record PVJC01026084.1, read on the forward strand.
ATGGCTGCCAAACTACCTAGTCCCAATCCGGACAGTACAGTTCATTTCACAGTTCAGCTCTTTTGCTGTAAAGGAGCAAAGTGCTTCTTAAATGGGGGTGGGGGGTGAGAAGCAGCTGCCTGCAGTTTCCTGTCTGTAGAGAATTAAATTATTAAAAAAATGTTGGGTGCTCACTCAGCAGTAGGACAGTAGTTGGTATCTGTATGTGCAGCATTACTTCCTCACTGTGAGTACACACAGTCCCCAAATCAAACAGACTACGTTCCAAGTTCACTGGAAAGTTGATTGCTTGGAATTTAAACTATCTTTTCCAAAGGAGACTGTGTTAGAAATAATGGATGGAGTCCCTCAGGGGAAAAGTACTGAATGTTCCCCTGGTCCTTCTTGCCTCCAAGGTGAGGGTGAAGGGCGAAGTGCTGGGTGAGGAAAGACTGAAGGGCAGCACTGCAGAGTCAGCAGATACATCCAGCAGAGGGACTGTATTAAATGCCAGGTTGGGAGTGTCCCTCGGGGACCACCTCTCAGCAGGGCTCTGCCCTTGACAGCCTACAGGGAGGGGGGAGGAGGGGACAAGTACGGAGGGATTTTCACTGGAGGGTGCCGGTATCAAGGGAAGCTTTCAAAGCGAGGCAGGCCAGATGGGACTTGCAGGAGGCATGTAGAGGACCCATCTGTAAGTACTAAAGAAAAAGTGCCTTTCTGGAGGGTTGGAAATTAAAAAGTATGTCCAAACATTTGCCTACTAAACTGGTGAAGGCTCAGAGAGAGAAAACTACTGTGATTGGCTGACATGTGCTTTTTCTTGCCCTGTTTTCTTTTGTTCCTCTTTAACGAAGTGGCAAACATGCTGCGTGTCTAAAGCCACAATAGCTCTAATTATGGTGGTCAGACGGCCGAGGCCACAGCCCTACCAGAGAGGCAGATGGAAGCGTGGCAGCAGCAGAGAACCCACAGTGATCCTGGCAGGGGACACCATGGAGAAAACCTGTGGGCCATGGGATGCTTGATATATGTGTTAAGTGCTATTATTCACTGTCATCGAAAATGAAACAATTTCTTTCTCACTGAAGAGTCCAGTTAGTTGATCCTGGGCATTTGTGGAGGCAGCTCTGTCCCTCAAAGCTTGTCAGTTTCACAGGCAGTCTGAAAGGTCCAGGTACATTTACATCGACAACTTAATCAATATTAATGAAACCCTTTTTATATTTTCCTCTTACTATTCAAAGTAAAAATATATATAATAGATAATTTTCAAAATTGGCTTTCCAAAATTGAAAGATTTAATAGTAAAGAGGAAAGAAACCTCAACACAATTATACCAATTATCAAAGATACTAGCACTAGGACCTGAAGGGCTAAACTACATCTTAAAGCAGTGGTTCTCAACCTTCCTAATGCCATGACCCTCATGTTGTGGTGACCCCCAATCATAAAATTATTTTCGTTGCTACTTCATAGCTGTAATTTTGCTACTGTTATAAATTGTAATGTAAATATCTGATATGCAAGATGTATTTAGGTGACCCCTGTGAAAGGGTTGTTCAACCCCCAAAGGTTGAGAACTGCTGTCTTAAAGAAATAGGTTTGTAGAAAAGTAAGAGTTTAATCCAAACTTTCTTTGTCTCCAACCTTGGGACAATTCTGTAGGCAAGTACATTGAGCTACCAGCTGGGTCATTTCCTTCTCTCTCTCTCTCTCTCTCTCTCTCTCTCTCTCTCTCTCTCTCTCTCTCTCTCTTCTCATCCTTCTCTCTTTCATTTAGTAATTAATGAGAATGAAAATTCATGTATTGTTTGGGGCAATGTAAAAGAACAAATAAGCAAGAAAAACAAAGGCTAAAATCATTTTCTTGAATGGAAAAAAGTAGATAAGAATCTTGGTAAATTCTGATGGTAAAGAGACTTTACATTTCCAATGTGATCTGAAAGCCTAAGGAACCAATAGAAACTGTCATTAGATTATAAGTTCCAAACTACAACTTCATGTAATTCTTTACAACTTTGACATTGAATTGATTATTAATTGAAGGAAAGTTTTAGAGGGAAAAATAAATAGTGTAAGAATTAATACATCTAGGAATAAGAATATATTAGTTTAATAGCTTCTTCTCTAGAAAGTCAATACTTTAATTAAGTCAAGACTATAACAACACTTTGAAACATACAGATATCCTCAGGTCAAGGCATGGCAAAATATTTTGCAAAAGATTCAGCAATAACAACCCACTAATAAAATTAACTAAAACTTTTATAACCAGGGTATTTATTAGCCTCAAACTCCTCAGTAACTTATGAAATCAGCACGCTCAAAGTCTCCTTTCAATCAGAGTGTAGATAGATTGATTGGTTAATTCAAGAAATCTTTGCAGAGTGGCCTTGCTTGAGATTCTGTGAAGGATGCAAAGATAAATCAGGTACAGATCTCATTTTTCTAGAGAACTTTGTACCTAATAGGTGAGATCAGGCATACCCATAAATAACTAGTTTATAATGTCAAAAGTGGTGAGTGCCAAGTGGATGACAAATCTGAAAAAAGCAGGTCTGGGAAAACTTTAGGGAGGAAAGAGATGCACTGGGCTGTGAACTAGACATCTAAGGTGGGAAGGAATTGCAGTGCAGATAGAGGCAAAGGCATCAGAGGCATGATCTGGGCAATTTCAAGTAGCTCAAGTAGATTTTTTAATTTGCTTATAAAGTGAGCACATCCTTCACTGTTCCTTTAGTAATGTTATCACTGCATATTGGAATAGAACTCAGGAGACATGTGTCCTTTTATTTCCTTCCCCCTTTTCTGCAATGATGTTGCACTTCAAGTTTTCCCAATCATAACCCGAGTAAAACAATGAAAAGCCATTGAAAAGGTAAAAGTTAATTAGGTACATTTAGGGTGAATTTTAAAAATGACAGCTAGCATCCTATAAGATTAGGAAATTCAACCATATTAACAGTTTCAAAAATTGTAGACCAGTTGTTTCTTTTCAAAACCAACAAACATCAACCAACAAGCCAGCCAGCCAGCCAACCAGCCAACCAACCAACCAAAAATTATAAAACACGAACTATGTTAGGGGGGCAGAGTTCACTGGTAAAATAAGGTTTTAGAAAGACACCCTTGCTAGTCAAAGTGTGGTTCTTGAACCAGAAGTGCCCACATCACTGGAGCTTGTTATAAATGCAGAATCTCAGGCCTCATGCCAGACTCACCCAACAAACAATTTTATACGCACATTAAAGTTTAAGAAGCATTGCCATATGCTTGTCTTGAAAGCAAAATGTATATAGTGTTAAGTTGTTAAGTTTTGTTTAACCCAATGTTTACCAAAGTTACTTCATCATGGATCCCCTTTTCAATGGAAGACTAACTTAACATTGCATGGAAACTGTGGAACACAGCTTGGGTGATACTGAGCTCAATGAACACTAAAGTCCTCCCAAATAAAGCATCCTTTATCTGCGTTAATTATATAAATACTAGGAGCCCAGTGCGTGAAATTCGTGCACTGGATGGGGGAGGTTCCTCAGCTCAGCCTGCCCCCTCTCACATATTGGGATCCCTCAGGGGGTGTCCTACTGACAGTTTAGGCCCACTCCCTGTTCCCCTCGGGGAGCAGGTCTAAGCCGCAGTCTGGCCTCCCTTTGTGGGAGAAGACCAGGCTAATCAGGGGAAGCCAACAGCCCATCACCCCGCTGCTGCAGCCACTGCCAGTCACCACAGCCACCAAGGTATTTTCATCAACATGGATTCCAGTCCCTTCACCATAAAGAAATGACAACTTTCTTTAGGCATTTTCAAGATGTGAAGGAAAGAGACATTTCTTTCTTTCTTTTTTTTGTTATCCTCATCTGAGGATATGTTTCCATTGATTTTTAGAGAATGTGGAAAGAAGGGGAAAACAGAGAGAAACAACAAAGTGAGAGGAACACTTTGATTGGTTGCCTCCTGCATATGCCCTGACCTGGGCCCCAGCCAGGGAGGAGCCTGCAACCTAGGTACATGCCTTTGGTCAGAACTGAACCCAGACCCTGCAGTCAGCAGGCTGAGGCATTATGCACTGAGCCAAACCAGCTAGGACAGGATATGACATTTCTTAGCCCTCCAGCAGTGGACCTTCATTTTTTTCTCCAGGAGTGTGTTGGAAAAAGCCTAAATCATCTTTAGGGATTCTTATTATCCAAGTTACTAAGAATATTACCAGTGGCGTACAGGGAGCTTAGCCAATGAGCAGTAAGAAAAGGTGTTTCCTCTGTAGTTCACTCTGATCATCAGCTCCACTCCTGCCCATCCAATCCCAGCTCCACCCCTGCCCAGGCTGTAACCTCTGACCAAGGCTGCAGGACTGGGTAGGGGACCCCCAAGCCCCTCTGATCACCAGCTTCACAGAGCCCAGACCTCCGCGACCACCAGCTCTGATCCTGCCCCCTGCTATCGCCGGCTCTGCCCTTGCCCCACTACAGCCTCTGGCCAAGGCTGCAGGCCTAGGCAGATGACCCCCAGACCCATACTTTGCCAGCTCCACCGATGCCCAGACCCCTGAGGTCACAGGCTCTGTCCCTGCCCCTCTGATTGCTGGCTCTGCGGAGCCCAGGCCCCTGTTATCTTCAGCCTTGCCCCTGGCCAGGCCTGAGACCTCTGGCCCAGGCCTTATGCCTGGGTAGGGCACCCTCATACCCCTCTGATCACTGGCCCTGCCCCTGCCCCCTCTGATCACCTGCTCTGCCCTTGCCCATGCCTGAGGCCTCTGGCAAAGGCCTCTGGCCTAGGCAGGGGACCCCCAGCACCCTTTGATCACCTGTTCTGCCCCTCAGTCTCCCAGTCTCCCCTGCCACCTGCCTGGCTAACAGGCCTGACCACTTCAGTGGTGGGGCTGAGCCAGACGGGGCTCTGCCATCTTGTGGCTATGGGGGCAGCCTCTTGTGGTTATGGGGGCGGCCATATTTGTGTAGGAGTGATGCCTAATTTGCATATTGCTCTTGTATTAGATAGTATAGGTGTCCCCCAAAAGTGTATACACACACTTTAAATAAATATAAAGATGGTCCTTATTAAAATACATTTCATCTTCAAAATTGAACTATCAGCTATTAAAGTGTGTATACATTTTTGGGGGACACCTTGTATAAATATGTATATGTGTGTGTGTGTGTGTGTGTGTGTGTGTGTGTAGAGTATGTATGTATATATATATTTAGCTATCTACTTATCTGTGTAATTGAAAATAACCATGATTCTATTTATACATTAATGGAGAAAAAAGAAAAGAAAATGGATTTAAATTTAAAAGAAATGGCAGAATGTAAATTTAACTTCTTGATGAAGAAAATGAATTTTGTGAAAATGAAATAGTTCAATTAAGAGGGTCAGTGTACACTGGGGAACATGTATGAGGCTGGGATTTCTTTCCACTCTGCAAGATCTTTTCCAAAATATATATTCTTCATTAATGAGGATTAATTTTTTAGGTACTTTCTTCCACTTGCTCCTATTCAAATATTTTATTTTTGAAGGAATGTTATTTTGGGAATATTGTAATTTCCATAGACTTTTAGTAATGTTATTAAATAATGTTAGTTTTGCCTGGCCAGCTTGGCTCAGTGGTTGAGCGTTGACCTACGAACCAAGAAGTCATGGTTCGATTCCTCGTCAGGGCACAAGCCCGCCCAGGTTGTGGCCTTGATTCCCAGTGTGGGGCATGCAGGAGGCAGCTGATCAATGATTCTCTCTCTTCATTGATGTTTCTATTTCTCTCCTCCTCTCCCTTCCTCTCTGAAATCAATAAAAATATATTTTAAAAAATAGAACGTCTGTTTTTAGATTAAGTTATTTTGGGTAAGTAGGAATTGATGTGAAACTTTTGTACTTAACTGATGTTATTGCAAGTAATTTGAAAATAAATACTTCCTAACGGGGTGGTTCAATCCTTTAAAGAATATTTCAGTCCTAATGGTGTGGCTCAGTGCTTGGGTGTCACCCTGTGCCCTGAGAAGCTGCCAGTTCAGTTCCCAGTGAGGGCACATACACACCCTAGGTTGTAGGCTCCACTCCGGTAGGGGTATGCAGGAGGCGGCCGATCGTGTTTCTCCCTCTTTCCACTTCTCCCTTCCTCTCCCTCTAAAAAAATCAATCTTAAAAAAAAACCTTAAAAACACAAACACCATTTTAAACAGGAAGCTTTACTGGATTTGGCATCATGTCCTCTCTGCCTATTCAAAAGCACATGGAAGCTACCCCACCTGCCCTCACAAAAAGCCATGTGGATCCAGGAATTGTGGATTTTTTTTTTGTTTTATCCCCGACACTAAGCACTTGAGGATAGAAAGGGCTTTGTCACTGCAAATCGTACTTTATTCTGATAGGTCTGGGGATAAGCAGGTAGAAGAGTGGGATGCTGCTGGCACTGTAAGAAGCCAGAGTGTACAGGAGACAATTTTAGGTGGTTATAGACATACAGCCTTCTTTTATTTTATTAGTCATGAAATCATCTTTACATTAGAAAAAATAGAACTATTATAGCAAATGTGCCATTTCTCAGATATTATTGTTTAGGAGGAGGTTACGTTTAAAAAGTGAGGCTATTTTTTAAAAGCAAATAATATTACAGGTGTGTACACAGCAAAAATTGTGACTGCAGCAATGTACTAGTAAAGGATTCTCTGTGGGATACATTCCTCTAATCATTCTCTTTCGTGCTGCTGATGAGTACAAAGCCCTTTATATGCGGTCAGTTCATAAGAACTAGGGCCTAGGACTTCTTATTTCTCAGAATCAAGTCAGTAGTAAGAGGAGTAGTCTCAGATAAAAATATCTTCAGTGTATCTGCAATATCTTTGGGATGTGGAATTATGACAGTGAATGCCTACTTCCTCGGGTACTGGACAGCTGATTATAGACATTTAGTTGATTATGTTCAGGATTTTCCAAAGCATTCAAGTGCATGATCACAGTACAGTGAGGGCGTCCACTCACTCTAAAATAGCCTGGCTTCATCTCACGTTAGGTGTGAACCCCAAACGGTTATCGAGATTTGCTTCATACTTGTTATCATTTTACCAAGGGTTTGTTTTGCCCACTCTTTTCAGATAGAAACTTAAACCTAGTGGTGATTCTGCCTGCAGTGCCTTTATTATACAAAACACACAGAAAAAGACCCTTTACACCATTTAACTCCTCTGTGCTATGCCTTCCTCGACTGTGAAAAACAACTAATTGATCCCTAAGGTAATGTCCAGCCCTATAGCCTTATGAGTTTATAATGTTTAAAAGCTGAATGTTGTATTAAACCCACAGAGACAGCTGAGAAGTACATTACTAGATAATAAAACCGGCATTTTTCAGAACCTACTCTGTTACCAGCACCTAATAATAGTGTTTTGCTTAATCTGCCCAACACATGTGCATGATTCTGATTTCACATATGCAGGAGCTGAGGTTCAGAGGGGTGAACTGACTTACTCAGGATCACACTGCTAAGCAGGAGCACTAAGATGAACCCAGGTATCCTTTTTGAAAAGTCCACTCCTTTCCTCTGCCAAACCAAACTGCATTACCATGATCAGAGCTTTCGTAGGAGATAAAGCCACTGGGACAGGACCATGGAAAAATTTCTCCTTGTCAATGTGTCAGCGCAGCTGGGAAGACATCCTAAGGCTTACCTAATTGGTGAAAATATTGAGAACACATGCCATTGTGTAACTATTACCTTAAATACATGGATTACATTGATGTCATAAAAGTTTATAAAACCCAAGTTAGATGCCAATTTGCCATGTAGAAACTTCAAACTCTAACACTATCCAGGCTACAGAAATTAACTGATATAAATGTTATTCTTGAGAAGAAAAAGAATAGAAATCATATGAATATTATAACACGAATAAAAGCATTTCCATAGTTTCTGAATTATATTAGCTTCCATTGCAATAGAAATAAGAAAAAAATATTGCAACATGTAAGAGAATAAGTGATTATTTATGATTAAAAAAGGAAATAAATCATAAAATTTGGGAAATATCTAAAATTGTAACCATCATATTCACTCATCTAGTAATGGGCATTTGGGCTGTCCCGGATCTTGGCTACTGTAAATAATGCTGCAATGAATGCAGGGGTGCATATATTCTTTTGAATTAGTGTTTCTGATTTCTATGTATATATTCTCAGAAATGGGATCACTGGGTCAAAAAGCAGTTCCAACAGACAGACAGCTGTCAGAGCAGAGCGTGTTGGCAGACTGGATGATAGAAGGTGAAGGGATTAATCAAAAAACATACCTACACAGCATATAGACACAGGTGACAGTGTGGTGATAGCCAGAGGGAAAGGGGGAAAGGTGGAGATGGTTAAGGAGACGGGGAGGTAAGGGGGGGGGAATGGGGAATAGAAAGAGACTTTGCTTGGGGCCATGGTGCACAATGCAGTGTGCAGGGGATGTTTTATTGAGTTGTACACTTGAAAACTGTTTGGTTTTGCAAACCAATGTCACCCCAATAAATAAAAAATAACAAAATAAAGTTATAACCATAATATTTGTAGATGAAAATATGTGTTTTATAGCAAAATAAAGTTATATATATAAAATATAACATATATATATATATATATATATATATATTTAGGCGCCAAGTAAGATTCAAATTTAAAAAAATGAATGAAGTCCTATCTATTTGCTGGAACAGCTTTCAAATGTAAACTGTATGAAGATTTTGCACTGCCTTTTGAAATAATAATTTAGCTGAAAGAAATTCACTTTAAGACCAAATAGTTTTGATCTGAAAGGCAGTTTTGAGGTGGCAACAAAGATAATTCTTTAGGACACAGAGAATCAACTTTAGAGAATATCAGCTTCAAAACAAATATTTAAGAAATAAACTGTCATTTCTAGTTTGCAGCCTTATTTTTCACTATATTCCAAAGTCAGGGCACACAAAAATGAATAAAAAATAATTTTAAAAAATTCTCTAATTAACACTTTAACACTTCATAACAATAGTGGCTTTCTTAGTTCAATGGATACTTCTTTAAACAGCAATGTCTGAAGTGGCCAGCACTTTAAGTGGATCAATAAGCTCAGATCCTTGCTATCATTGCCCATTTTGGACACGCTGCTCTGATGAATGAGTGTTCAGATGGAGAGTAAAATGACGATAATTTTCCTAGCAGTTCGTGAATATGAATGAGATCACCTAAAACAATAATTTAATATTCACTGTCTTCACCCACATGAGGTAGGTCCTCAATAACCATGTAAAGCTTCCCCATCCTCAAACATGTTTGGAAGCCACCAGCCTGTATCTCCCAAGCAGTTTCCTGCTGGACACTGCAGCCCCTCCATCAACATTGAGCTTCTACTGGTCTGCCATTCCTGGTGTGCTTCACCAGAGCTCCATCAGGCCACCTTGCTGGCTTTTCTAGGGCACATGTCTCTCCTCTGCCACCACCCCGTTGGGCACAGCTCACTGACTCCCTGGGCCTTGACAGTGTCAGAGCAATGCCTGGACTACATGGGAAAGGAGGTTATGATCAACCCTGACTCACCTCCAGATTCCAATGGAGAGAGTATAAACTCTAGGAACTGATAGTTCGTTGATGATCAATTGGGCAACTGCCCAAGATGCCTGCAAACTTTGGTAAATTTTGGGTTGGAGAATGCAGTTTGGATCCATAGCCAAAGTGCTTCATTCCATCTCCACCCAAATGCAGACCTCAGAGCCACCTGGAGCCTGGGGGTAGCTGGGAGGACAAGGGAGAGATGGAGCATTGGTAAAGCACACCCACCTCTTAACCCAAAAATCTTCTCAAGAACTTGCCAAACAAACCCACATGTGCCTAATCTCAGCAGTAAACATAGCTGGAGCTTTTTCACTAGGAGTGTCTCCTTCACTCAATGCAAAAAGGCAACTGCCAGCCTGTCCTGAGAGTTAACCAGACACCGTCCAGCCTGCCTCCACTCCAGCAGCAGACCTGGCCCAGGCCTCGAATGTCATTTGCCACTCTTGGGAGCTGGCTAATTTACACAGAATTGAGGTTTGAGGCACCTAAAACATTAAACTAATACAGACAATAAATAATAAACAGGAATTCAGGAATACGTTTATACAGAAGAGTCTATTAATTCACCTCCTCATTCTTTATTTCACTCAGCATTTATTTAGTACTTTTGTAGGTGTCAATCACAGTGTCTAAAGATAAAAAGATAAATAAAGATCTGGTCCTTGTTCTTAAGAGCTCTAAGGCCAGGTAAAGAGGCAAACATGCAAAAAGGCAAATGACACCTGTTATAAATTGTTTTCCACAAAAAGGGGGGCATAACAAATTTTATAAAAATACAACATCATCAATGTTATAACACAAAGTTCTGTGAAGTAAAATGGGGTTAGGGACCACAACTAATTTAATATAATCATTGGGTGGTCTCTAGAGTAGGAATATTTGTGAACATATAAAATATGAGAAGTATTATGCCTGATTTTTTGATATACAACTATTGCTAGGCCTGGATTTTTATGACAGTGTTTGTTCAATGTACTTATTTTTTGGTTTATTTATGACATACTCATGGTAGCAATGACCACTAATAACCTCTGGCTTATGAAAACAGATCTTTAATAAAGTAAACTTATTTACTGGGAAACCATTAGAACATCTTGGTCCTGTGGAAAAACACAGTTATGTGTTTACTGATAACTTATTTCCTGCTTATATAACTGACCTGCCACTTTAAAGCATCATTCAAACGGCATTGGGGAAAACAAAACAAATACATTCTCCGAAAAGAAAGGATTAATTTCAAGACTTTTTATTTATTTGATTTTTTTGCTTTTGTTCAGTTATCTGAGGTAAAAGTAGAAGAGAAAAACATTTCTTTTCTTTTTAAAAAAATATATTTTATTGATTTTTTTTTTTTTTACAGAGAGGAAGGAGAAGGATAGAGAGTTAGAAACATCGATCAGCTGCCTCCTGCACACCCTACACTGGGGATGTGCCCGAAACCAAGGTACCTTGGCCAGAATCGAACCTGGGACCCTTCAGTCCCCAGGCCGATGCTCTATCAACTGACCCAAACCGGTCAGGGCAAAAAACATTTCTTTTCATTTAGAATTTTAAGTCACTTGGTCATTGCAGCCTATTTGATCTATACTATCTCTTTGGCTGGTGGGACAAATTTCGAAAGAGCAATGGATTGAAGGATTTGGGAGTATATTCCACCATGTTTATTTTATTTTTACATTGTTTTCCTTTCCTTTTTTTCATTCCAACTTACTTTCTTGTTTTCAACCTTGCCTCTTCATCCTTTGGACTTCTCAGGGGTACATTTGAATATTGCTCAGCTCTTTAGCAGACCTCTGTTTTAGGAAGTGATTCTATGTGTTCATCTTGTATAACTTAGCATAGACTTCTCCTTACAGATTATATCTGACTACAGGTGTACTTATATTTGGTCTATGGTAGAAACTGATACAGCGTAAGAGTTATTCAACCTAATGCTTCAGAGAGCTCATGCAGTTTAATATACTGATGATCATTTATGGTGGACATCCGCTGTTTCTCCACAAAGAGCACCCTGATTTTTCCTTGGAGACTCACCCATCCCTACCTCAGTCCTGATCTGGTAGCCAATGAGAGTGGAGTATCACAGGACTCTAGTGCTTACATTGGAAGTGGACATGTGACTCAAGAAGAGTGGATCATAGCCAACTCTGGGACTTTAGCAGGAACTAATGGGATGGGGTTTTGGTTTTGGTAGGATAAGCCTGGAGCTATTGGAGCTAATCTGCTGCCTAAGATTGACACTATCACAAAACAAAAAACAAAACACAAAACAAAACAAAACAAACAAAACCAGTGGTGAAAGACAGAGAGAAAGAAAGACACCCTGGTTCTGATAACATTGTTTGAGCCCTAGATCTAGCTGGCACTGAGTTTAGTATGACCTTATATGTTTTAGAAAACAGAGTAGATAAATTACCAAATTTATTGCAGCACATTGTTCTTATGCCTAAAGTTCACATTTACCACATTGAATTTTTATTGTCTCTTGTCTGTTTCCTCCACTAAGTTGTAAATGCTTGGAGATAACAATTCACTACTACCTGACAAATAACAGATGCTCAATAAAGTTTTTGAATGAACAAGCCAGAATCTATCCATAAAACAAAAATCACACAGTTACAGATTTATTAATGACCAAATTATCATGTTTCTGGGCAGGAAATAGAATAGTGCTTGGTTTAAAAATATTTGGAAAACACTTTACATCAGTAAAATTTCTCCTTATGGAATTATTAAAACAAAGGCTACATGGAGAGAAAGAACATTTCCTATTATCATTAATGTTACTGATATTATAAGCACAAACTGACCAACAATCTACCTCCCTGTTGGGCCTACCCTAATAAATTCTTGGCTTCACTTTATTCTTCTTAGCTCTGTCAGGGTAGTAATACTGTAATGGTAGAAATAATCCTTTGTTTAACTAAAAATGTATTTAACAACTTGAAACTTCCCCTTGTGTCCCACTGCTGAAAACTCTAAAAATGAGAGACTAGTAATATCACTACCTGTCTCTGCTTGGACTATTGGAGAGGTCCACTTATCCAGGGATTTCTGGTCAAAAAGCATTAATAACTAGGAAAGATCAATGACTCACAGAACACATAATTCGTCATTCAAGATTAGCAGTATTTAGAGTGCCAGGGAAAAGTAGAAGCTAATCACGAAACATTAGAATGAAGAAGTATATAATTAACCTTTGCTCTACTTTCTCAGTCATGAAATACTCAGATATCAAAGAAACCGCCATACAAAAAACGAACAAACCAGCATCGTATCATATTTCCCTGCCATACCCATATCTTTCCTCTCCTTCGGAACCGCTTGCCCTCAACCACCATAAGCTTTTAATGGACAAGAGGGTGAGGCTCACCCACTAGTAGATGTGGAATTAATAGATGTTTCTCTTAAGGTGGATACATCTAGGTTTTCCTTTTCTAACATGAAGTTTTACTTTAACAGAGGTCTAATGAAAGTTCAATGCCTAATGGCTTCTTGCCAACAGAGTTCATCTTCAAAATTGTTTAGCTTCATTTTAGTAAAGAAATGTTATATCAGTAAAGTACTGTTATATCAGTACTTAAATGATTGTTCTCATTTTTATCTTGCTATCTTAATCTAAATCTAAATAAAAAACACAAAGCATTCTTTATTTTATGACTGCCTTTATCCTTCTTGGTTTAGGAAAAAGTGGAGATCTGTAAGATTCTGTGGCCTGACATTTAGCATGCTTTGTTCTTTGATGGTAAGCAATTACACAGCAATTCTTTGCATTTTTTTTATTTTGTGCAGTCTAATTACTAAGATTTTAACTTTGGAAGGCAAGACAACTTTACTCTTTCTTTAAAAGTCTCTTCTTCGTATGGCCAATAATAATTTTTTATGAATTTTTTTTTTGCAAACTTCTATTTGTTCAGGTTTTAATGCTCTGGCTTTAGAATAAGCGCTGCAAGCTTATTACTAGGTAGAATGAATCCATTCTTTACCAAGAGGCTTCTGAATTACTCCCTTGCAATGGCAGGAAGACTCTTCTTTTTTATGGTAGGATCATAATTTCACTAATTAAGTAACACAGTTTCCAGTAACTGCGTTTTTTCCCCCTGAAATATAGCAGGATGCATGTTGGTCTCAATGATCTTGGCAAAAGTGCCTTTGAAAATATTTTGTGGAAGGTGCTTTTACCCTTATGAACAGGAAACAAATGTAGATATCTATCTTGTATTTGTGGGTGTTAAGTATTCCTGCAAGCTTTCCCTTTAACTGTTGTATAAGTATTTAAGTGATTGTCCCAGTTGATATGAACTGCTTTTGAAGCCCTTGAACTTCATGCAGATAAGTTTTGAACAACACCCCTTTCTTTTTTATGTGACCTATATCTTATTTCATAAGATGTATATGCTTGTTTAAAATTTAGAAAGACATGTAAATAAAAGTAAAACACCACCTGCGATCCCACCAGGTCCTTTTTGCATTTTGATATTTACATATCTAGATTTTCTTATTTTGGCATTTGTCTTCTCACTAAAAACTAGATTGTGAACAACTTTCCAAAATGCCACAGTTCTCTTAAATAGACTTGCTGCTTACAGATTGTGCCCCATAACCTTGATCTATAAACAGAACCTGCAGTAATCCTTCACAGTCTACACAGGCATGATATATTTTTGGAACAAATCCCTCTTGTTTTCTGCTGACTTACCCCACACTGTCTTTCTATATATCCTAAACAAAATAATTTGGAAACTGCTCTTTGGATTTGTAAGTCATTTTATGATGCTGTCACCCCAGGTCAGGCTTTCCTGGATCAATGAAATTTCCCACAGTAATTGATTCAGCCAAAAGAAACCACCAGAGAGCTTCATCAAGGACTCTGCATACAAGGCACTCTGCTGCATATCAGTAACATTATTCTGGGTCCACGAGTGATTCAATTGTGTGATAATGCTTGTGCCCGGCACAAGGTGAGCCAGCAGCAAGTCACAAATAATAAACGAAACAGAATAAGTTATGTAAGAAATCTTAAATCTACAATGTTAGTGCTGGTGCCAAAGCCCTACAGGCTATTGACTGTGTTTTACAAGTTTAATTCTTTGACTAATGGGAGCTACTAACAAAAAATATTTAATAAGGTTAACAATTTTATAAAATAGCTTGGAAGTGATAGTAGTAATAATTAACATTTTATAGATTTAATATGTACTTGACATTAAGTATACATGAACATTTACATATACTATTTCACATGCATGTTTCATAACAACTCTATGAGGCAAGTGTTTTAAATCCCATTTTACAGATGAGTAAAGGGAGGCACCAAAGTAATCTGCCCAACAATGTGCAGGTGGCAAATGGCAGAGGAGGTGAAATCAAGTTTTGTGTAACTCATATGTCCTTTGCCTCATCCTTACAATGAATGTGGCATTCCACAGATGTTATGTGGTGCTATTACATTTTCTCTGGACCAAACTTCCTAATGGCTAGCAAAGCTAGAAAATTCAATGGTTTCTCCAGAGATGTCCTCCTTGTGTGGTTCAAGGTAAAAGGAATAGCTCTCGGATTATGAATTACAGAATGCCAATTGATTCATATTCAAGTTGGTCACTGAATATTTGAAAATAAACCCCAGCCCAGGTTGTGAGCTTGATCACCAGTGTGGGGCATGCAGGAGGCAGCCAATCAATGATTCTCTGTCATCATTGATGTTTCTATCTCTCTCTCTCCATCTCCCATCCTCTCTGAAATCAATAAAAATATATTAAAAAAACAAAAAGAAACTTCAATTACCTTTTTTTTGTTGTTTTTTTTTTAGAGAGAGGAAAGGAGAGGGTTAGAGAGTTAGAAACATTGATGAGAGAGAAACATTGATCAGCTGCCTCCTGCACACTCCCTACTGGGGATGTGCCCGCAACCAAGGTACATGCCCTTGACTGGAATGGAACCTGGGACCCTTGAGTCTGCAGACTGATGCTCTATCCACTGAGCTAAACTGGTTAGGGCTACCTTGTTCTGCTTTATGAGGATCCCTTTCCTTGCTCTGAAAACATTGTAAGTGGGGTGGGGATGATAGCACAAAATAAGTGAAATGAATTAATAGAACTCTCTTAAAGCTAATACTCATATAACTAGACTTACAGCGTAAAGAAAAGGACAATTCAAGAAAAAACAAGCAAATCAACATAACAAGAGCTATCCAACCTAGGCAATATTATGCTGCAGCACAAAGAGAGAAACACATTTCAGAGGTGCCTGATGAAACAGAAGTCCAGCTGGCTCTAACCTTTTAGAAGATGATATTTTTCTCTACAGATTGCTAACTAGCTTATGTGACTGATTTCAGACCAAAGACAACTCTAACCAGCAACCTGCCTCTAAGAATAAGTTCTAATATTGAGGAGAAATAACTGTGGGTCTGTTTCTCACCAGCCCCAGAAAGTGTCATTCCTCCCATGGTGGATATATACCAATTCTTTCAAATGTATTTTCTTCTTGTTTTCCTGGAACAATATGAATTGATCACAAATTAAAGTTGTCAGCACCATTATAGATGCTAAAGATTCAGAGAGGAACCTTGGCACTTCTCAGGCTAGTTGAGAATGGAAACATGTGAGCAGATAATTATGATACAGTGATACTATGTTGGTCATAGCCACTCAGGCTTCATGGCTCCATGGATGCTCAATGAAAGGGCACATGTACAAAATGTGGTAAAAAAAACAAACAAACACATAACTTCTCTTGAGAGATTTCAGAAAAGACGTATGCAACCCAGGTGAAGAAAGTGGTGAGGGGTGCTCTAGGCTAAGAAGGTTATAAATGTAGGCACAGAGGTGTGACAGACCATCTTTGAGGCACTGGAAATAGTTAAGTATGGGGTAAGTGTTAATATGCAGATAGTGAGTGTTGGGACAGTAGGTCAAACTCTCTCATTTAGTCAAATATTCCATACCTTCAGCTGTTTGTTAGGTGATGAACTAATCCTTCATGAATCAGCATTCAAAAAGCTTTACTATTATGTTTATGTGTCCCTTCCTGTGTCTTGGTGAGGAGTGTGTGTGTGTGTATGTACTTGATTATTCTTTCCTTCTAAATGGTTAGCTCCTTGAGGACAGGGGCCATATGAATCAGGGAACTTTTCAGAAGGGGCATCACCTTCAAAGTCATTGGCAGTATAAAAGTCATAACCCTAAAGCAGCAGTTTTCAACTTGTGGGTCACGGCCCCTTTGGCAGTAGAATGACCCTTTCACAGGGGTCGCCTAAAACCATCCTGCATATCACATATTTACATTACAATTCATAACAGTAGCAAAATTACAGTTATGAAGTAGCAACAAAAATAATTTTATGGTTGGGGGTCACAACATGAGAAACTATTTTAAAGGGCCACAAGGTTGAGAACCACTGCCTTAAAGGAACATAGGTAAAAGTTGAGATAAACTAGAAAGCATTTTCAAGTAAATTGCTGAGTAAAACTGAAAGGAATGTACACAGAGAGCACAAAACAATGTTGGGGAGCACATGAGACTTGGTTGGAAAGTTTGTAAGAAGGACATTCTGAGAAAAGGAAAGTATGCAGAATGCCGCCTGTCCTGTTTATCAGAATTTCGACTTAGGGGAGTGCCAAAGGCAGTGCCCTAATTATTCCTTGACCTTTCCAAACAAGTCTGCATGTGCAGACCCCTGGGTGTTTACTGGAATCCTTATGCTTAATCTTTAGGTGTCCTTGCTTAAAGGACATTGCAGACACATGTGTCCTCCCAATTACTTACCCTACTGATTGTATCTAAAAGATAAACTTTACCTCAAACACTGCTACAATAAAACCTAAGGAAGCAGGCAATCAAAGCTGTCTGGTTCCTTTAGGCAGGCAGTCCCTTAGTCCTCTCTTTCACAGCAAACATTGTGTCAGAGTAATTCATTAATCCTCGCTCAGAGTCCACCGCTGGTCAGTCCCAGCAACATTCATTAAAGAGTGTTTCCAGGGGGATATAAATGTTGGATTAAAAAGAAAAGATGGGCAGGAATTGGCATGAGGAATATTTGTAAAGCAATGGAAGTGGGAAGCCTCACACCACACATAGATGATGTCAGGTGGATTTACTTAACAGCAGATTGGGACTTGGTCAAGAATCAATGAGAATGAGGACAGTATGACTGGATTATGTTAGCTAGGTAGAAAAGCTGATTAAAATATCCTATGGGCCCTGAACAGTGTGACTCAGTGGTTAGAGCATTGGCCTATTCACCAAAGGGTTGAGGGTTTGATCCTCGGCCCTGGTTGGGGTGTGTGTGAGAGGCAACCAATTATATGTCTCATGTGGCTGTTTCTCTTTTTCCTTCCCTCCCTTCTACTCTCTCTAAAAATCAATAGAAAAATATCCTTGGATGAGGATTAACTAAATATATGTATATCCTTATGGGAAATGGGTGGGATATAATTATAAATAAGCAAATTAAGTTGACAGTGGAAGATTCTGATGGTCTAACATAAGATAATTAGATGGAAACCAAGGTAGCTCTTGGGTTCTTGAAAAGGGCAAATACCTTGACTAAAAATATGTTTGAAGAAGACAGTGTCTGGCAATAATTTAACTTGGCCCACAGAACGGAGATACTGGATCCACAAGATAAAAGGGGCCTGTGGTCCCTTGTTTTGATATGACCAATCCCATATCAGGAACTGAGGAGGTGGAATAAACAGACTGGTAGTTTTTGGTTCCAGCCTTGATTTTCTCTGTGCTAGGATTTCTCCTTTCCAGCCTAACAATGACCTAGATCTTTTGTTTGTTGGTTTTTCACCTATTTTTGTCTTGTTTTGGTGTGTTATCTGGGGCAAGTCACGTCATTTTCCTCAGTATCAGATTCTTCAACTCTAACACGAGGAGCTATAATCTACATTATCACTGAGGATGCCTTTCAACTTCATAATTCTATGAAATTGCATACAATTAAGTAAAACACAGTCCTGCTCATCTTCCCCATGGATAAGAAAACCCCTGTTTATTCTATCAAGGGAAGAGCAGAGGACCTAGAAGCCCTGAGTCCTTCCAGGGAATGATTAGTCCAGTGTTTATTGTTGTTGATTTTAAAATGCTTTTTTTTTCATTCAGATTGTAGCATCTCTAAAATGGAGATATGTCATGTAATTGATGGCATTTTACAATTAAAACTGACAGCATTTTTTCCATTCTTAGTTCATAAAATAATGGAGTGTTATACAATTGAATTTTCTCCTAACTCCCAGATCTGGTTAAGGTCAGAATTCATAGAGAAGTATATATTTCAAACATCTAAGGCAACATTATTTAGATGAGTCAGAAAAACAGGTGAAATGAGGACAAAGAGTCTTTAAAGTGGTTGTCAACTGTTATCTCAGAAAATTCCCCTGGACTGTTAAGAGAATTCCTTCATACCTTTCCTAGTCTATGTTAAATAATGCTCAGGGTTCTGTTGGTTTATGCCTTTATTGTATTAACTAGAGGCCCAGTGCATGAAATTCATGCACTGGTAGGGTCCCTAGAGGCTGCCGGCTGCCAGCCAGGGCCTCCCTCCCTTTCCCTAGCTGCCCTCTCCCCCTGGACGAACTTCTGATTGAGGGGACAATTTGCATACTATGCTTTTATTATATAGGAGGATATCATGCCATATTATAATATATATCACCATTATTATTATTAATTTAGAACAATGTTTTTGCAACTGTGGGCTGTGACTGCATAGTCAATAGAGTGGGTTGCCATAGCATTTCAACAAATAAAGCAGCACAGAGTAAAACAAAAAGTCTCAGAGCCCATATAGTGAGTGTATCATTTCCTGAGACTCTTTGGGTGTACTTACTTATATACATACATGCATATATTCACATATGTGAGTACTAGTTCATGGTTTAACATGTATTTCTATTGGGAGCTGTAATAAAGAAGAAGATCTAAAAATGCTATTTTACACCCAGCTTCAAAGATGGCCAGGGCTACTGAAAATAACTTGGAGCATAAGCAACCAAGCAGAGAAATGATGAATCTGGGGTGGCATGTTCATACCAATACCAATTACCTAAGTGGCAGAATAAAATGGTACTTTGGATGGGCTTGAACTAGCCACTCATAAATCTCCGTGAATCTATTCTCTTTGCAAGTTAACTCTATTACAGTCCTTGTTGAAGAGCTTTTCTACTTGATGCTCCTCCCCCCAACTGTTTTTGTTTAACTGGTACATTTATAACACAAAATTCCAACTGGCCTCTGATGTAGGTGACAACATTTATTTCTATTCTAAGAAAATTCTTAGGGAAGTTTTATGTTGAAATTTAGACTCACATGTTCAATTATCCTTCAGGCAGACCAATCACTTGAAGGTATGATTTGAAGAAGTGCATATGGTTAAATAACTTTCCTTCCAAATTACCCAGAACCATAGATGTTCACTAGTGTTTCCTATATTGCCTGGAGTTTCTGCTTCCGCTTCTAGTTCAAGCATCCTTCCTGTACATCACAGCAGGGGGTTCCTACACAGAAATGAAACCAGCAGCTGTGATAATGAAAGTGAGAAAGTATTGTGTGTTTTTTTCCCTCTATAGGTAGTTGGGCCAGTGTTTTATTTATTTTTTTTTTTCATATTTTAATGCTTTTACTTTTTTTTTTTTAATTTATTTTTATTGTTCAGATTATTACAGTTGTTCCTCTTTTTTCCCCCATAGCTCCCCTCCTCCCAATTCCCACCCCAACCTCTGACCTTGCCCCCCCATTGTCTTCATCCATAGGTGTACAATTATTGTCCAGTCTCTTCACGCATCCCCAACACCCTTAACCCCCCAAAATTGTCAGTCCACTCCCTTTCTATGCCTCTGATTCTATTCTATTCTCAAAGGATACCTTTCAGCATTTCATATAATACTGGTTGGGTGGTGATGAACTCTTTTAGCTTTTTCTTGTCTGTGAAGGTCTTTATC
>PVJC01026085.1:0-24281 GCA_004026665.1 Murina feae
AGCACTTACGTATTTATTTTTTCAAATCTGTGTATCAGTGGACCTGCATAGTGTTGTTCAAGAGTCAGTTGTATTGTTTTTTAATGCCTAGAGCCTACGTTATATACTTTACTTTCTGTTTGCCACATTGCTTAGCATAAGATTACCCTCCTAACCATGAGCGTGAAGATCTGTGTTTCTAGCCCTTATCTTTCCGCCTGGATTCAGCACCACATTTCCAGCTGCCGGTGGCATTACTGCACTTGGGTGGCTCCTTGCACTCGCTCAGCAGAACTGACACTGAACTTAGGATAAAGTACCTACCACCTCCCAGAGCTGCTCCTTTTCTGAACCCTCACCACCAGCTCTGCCTCTGAGCCATCTTGGTTTTTCTTCCTTTTCAATCCTTTTCCTGAAGTGGATCCAGTGGATCTCACTGTGACTGCACGTTCCTTGGCCTGGCTTTCGGTTTACATACACTAATAAAGTCTGTTCCTGGCGCTTCAAGAGGAGAAGTGTGCCTTCCAAACCATGTAACAATAGGGCCACCGACACACAGGTCTCGCCCCAGGTCTGCCCCTCTCTGTGTCCTTCACTGTCTGCAAACCTTCCCTCTAACTTGAGTTTTCTGGTCCTTATGTGCAGTTATCTTCACTAAAATATAATGACATTTCAGATTATAATCGCCTTTGTCTACCAACCATACTGCATCACCCTCGTCCCCAAATTATTTCTCTGTCCTGAGAGCTACGTTTCTTATGTCGTTGGACATGTCTTTGCTATGGGAATGACTTCTGGGACCCCTTTGTGAGACAGCATCTCCTGCCAGTTTGCCGGTGTCCGTGGCTTAGCTTTTGTCTCAGCAGCTGAATCCCAAGACCCATGAAGATAAGGCTCGTGTGAAATACCTTGTGTTGTCTACAGGGCACTGAGGTAGCGTTAGGCATTCACAGAAAGTGCTCAGATAATTCCTGTTTGAATGATGCATGTTGTGTGTATAACTTCTGTCTGTGTACATTTATGGATTCACATGTGTCTCTAAATATATTTCTCATACATGCTCTAAGAAGTAGCCATCTACATGGTCTGCGAGGCAGGGATGGCTTGGATATGTTCCCTGACCATCAGGCCTGTGACATAATCAACCAGTGAGCCATGTGCTCCGGAAGCTCACGGCTGTGACTCGCACAGGGGGAGGGCCTCCCTGAGCCGAAGACTGCAGGTGCTTTTCTTTACCACCCGCTTGGGGAAGGTCTTCCTATTCCCTCTAATATTAAAGACTAATTTTTCTGTTAAACATAAACAAGAAATGTGTATATGTGCGTGTGCGTCTATGTGTGTGTGCGCGCGCTTATGTATGTATACATGGGGGGCAAAAGTAGGTTTACAGTTATTCTTATGGAAAACAATAATAAATAATACAAGAATAAACTCTGTGTTTTGTGTACTCACAACTATAAACCTACTTTTGCCCCACCCTGTACACATGTATATGTATATACATATGTGAATGCATATATGTATATGTGAAGGAAATAAACCAAAATATAAATAGTGGTTATTTCTGAATGGTGGGCTTTTTCCAAATTCTTTCAGGTAAGAAAATTACTTTTATTTTTTAAAAAACACCAATAGGTGTTATTTTTAAAGAATAAGAAGGGGCACAATTATTAGATTGTTGCTGAGGTCCATCCTATGTGTGGTCCAAGTTCAGGGGATAAGCAGGTGCCCAGGAGGGAGCAGGGCGATCAGCTTCTCAGTATCTCAAGATGAGACAGAGTGACCAGAGGGTGACTGGGACGGATGTGCAGGCTGGGCCAAGGCTGTGAGCTACAGAACTGGCAACTTTGTTTGTGAAGGTCAGGAGCCTTGGTCAGTGAAAGGAGCAAGAAGGCAAGTTTGGTGGCTGGTAAGGAGATGAGGAAAGCTTGAAATATACTTTCATGTTCGTGATGAGATTTAATGAAGACCCGTGCATTGGGAGAGAGAGAAAGCAGACCTGTTTTCAGTTTGGTGGTAATGCCTTGTGGTTACAGAGGGAGGGGTTCCAGAGTGACTCAGTGTGGGGCCTTGAGAACCCGGGAGAGGAGGCACAGAGAGCCTTCACTAAGGAAAGGGGTGGCCCCTGCATGGGCAGCAAGGTTTCCAATAGGAGCTGCATCATCACGTTAGGTCAGGACCCATCCCTCCCCCACTTCCCACATCCTCCTCACCCTCTCCCCCAGTCTAAGGGCAGAGGGAATGTTTCTGGTAAGAATCCTTGATAATAAGGCAGTGTTTAACCTTTCTGAACTTGAAACAGAACAATTATACATGAAACAAATATTTTCAAGGATGTTTCTCCCACACTGTCTAGTTTCATAGTTCCCTCGGAGGGAGGGTTCCATGAGCAGAGGGAGAAATGGAAAGAGGAAAAAGAGGGATATTGATTCTTCCTCTTTCTCTGTGTGCTGTAATGGGGGGCACTCAGCCTGTCCCTCAGGAGGGAGCATCTTGGAGGTAACTGTACCCTCGAGGCCTCGCTGCTCCTCACCTAGCTGCCCAGCCAGGAACCTCCTCAAAATTTAGGATGAGGAGCCCTAGGCTCAGTGCAAGGAGCAAACACACATCTAGAAGCCAAAAGGAGGCCCCTCAGGCAGAGTAGACAGCATGAAAGAGCAAAGTCACAAAATTAACCCTTGAAAAAAGCTAAAATGAAAGGACAACGCACAGTTTTCATGTCTGCTCCATATGCACAATTCAATATTTTTCCTATTCTATGGTTCAGTTTTTGATGCTGATGGCTGCATCCAGGAAAATTTCCAGTCTGGGCTCTAGTTTGAAATTCGCGGTGGAGGAACACCACCAGCACGTAAGTCCCCACCGAGGGCCCTGCCCACCACCCATCTACCCAGAGACCTTCCCCTCAGAGTCCCTGCGGCCCCTGGCAGGCCAAGGAGAGCACAAAGGCTGCCTGCAGGGAAATGGACCCGGCATCCCCCACTGACAATAACAGCTGCCTCCTGCCTTTCCTACCAAATTCCTCGTCTGAGCCTGGCATTTCATGCACAGTCTCTCACTGGTCCTCACAACAGCTCATCGAGGTAAGTATCATTATCCTCATCTTGCAGAACCGTCGCTCAGAGAGGTGAAATAACTTGCCCAGGGTCACACAACCAAGAAGTGGCAGCTCTGCGAGTAGAACCAAGGTCTTTCCTTGGCATCCACTATGCACACTGCCTTCTGCTGGCAAGGTCCGCTAAAGACATCAATGATATGATTCAGGCAGAAACACACAAAGTGACACTTTGGCCCACCTGGTGTCAGTCCTGTCATTTCCCCCTTCCTGATCCACTGAATGAAACGTGCCTGAATTAAAATACCGAGAACATCCTACGTTCCATGTGTTGTTGCATGCAGCAGTCGCTCCCTGCCTTCTGTGCCTAGCATAAACCAGGAGTGGAGAGGAGGCCGCTTACTATGTCTCAGCCACTGGAGTAGTCATTCAGGCATATCCCTGCCTCAGTGGTTCCCTCATATATCAGACAGAAATATCCAGAACATATAGTCAACTGAAGATGCACTTAAAACATATTGCAAAACAGTTGCCTTAAACTCTTTGTGGAACAAGAAAAAGTATAAATCTATAATATAATAAATATGCTCCCTATTGGTGGCTATTTTTATTTCACTGATGTCCAGTGATGGCTCTTGGACACTCAGGGATGGCAGACATCTCTGTAGCTCAGAAAACTCTTATTATGAGTGTGTAGTATTAGAATTCAACCTACAGTATATTAAATAATTATGTAAAGCAATTATATGAAGGGATCTATGCCTGACTAGTGGGAGATGTGAAATCTCAACACAGGCCCCTCCCCTCCAAAAAAAAAGAATGCTGGGAGAGCTGGTTAGCCAAAGCCACTGTTCTATCAAAGTGGGTTTCACTGATTCTTGCTCTCCATGGGAAATGCCAAAGCTAAGGGCTGTTGGGTAGTGTGTGCTGGCAGATGTGTAAATGCAGTGGAAACGCTGCAAAGCTTCGGTTTCCCAGTGACGGAATGGTTGGGACATAGAAAAGGCCTCTGTGCTTACGATACCAAATCAGGGAAATTAGAATTACTGGGAAATTCTTCAAAAAGCTAATTCCAAGCCCTACCTTGACCTACTGAATCAGAATGCCAAAGATAGAGGGTGATTGGATATGGATGACATGTGAATTTCAAGCTGAGTTATCTTCTAAATAATAGAAATCACTAGTGTTTAAGAATAACTAATGACTTTTTTTTACACTTCCACTTAAACTTTTCTCACTAGTCCTTTCCTCAGGCCAGATTTTGTGCATGAGATTGTGAATGACTGTCATTGACCTATGCATTGGTGCGAGTTGCTCTTTCGGGATACCAGCTGGGCTGTGTAAAATAATGGCTCTCCATGTAAAAGTGTCTATATTTTCCCAGGGTTTTAGAGAACAAGTGTTCAGTTTGCCTGCATGCACTTATTTCTTACGTGTCTCATGTATCAACCCATCATCAGACAGATTTGCAGGTGCACGGAGACAATCACAACTTGAGGTTTAAGAGGGATACAATTTTTTATGCAAAATCTAATGAATATATACAATAAAGTGACCCAAACCACTTGTAGCCGGGTCCTCGGGGATAAGATGGATCCTCAAAATATGCGAAGGGTGCTTCCCAAGACGTTTGGAATCCACAAGCATACAACATCAACATACATATCTCATCTAGCAGATGGAGCCTCCTTTCCAAGAGGCAGCATGGCACTGTGGGGAAGGATCAAGCCAATCTCAATACCCACCTCACCCCCTCCACTTCCACTTGTATGATCCTGGGCAGGACCTCTCGTGCTTCAGTCTGCAAAATGGGGGTAATGGTATTACCCAGCCCTTCAGCTGTGCTGCAAGTTATGTGAAACAATGCACGCCAAACACACGGCACTTTGCCTGACACATGCTAAGCCCTCAACAAGCATTAGCTGTTAATAGTAAGAATAATAAAAATAATGACATCAATTAGATATTAATAAAAATGTTTTTAAAAACTGTTCTCCTTTTTAGAATTTTAACTGTATGAAGAATGTGAAACTCAGTATTTCTAAAACTATTGAATTCTGTCACTAAAATAAATTCTACAGAACTTATAGCATATTTATACACTAAACTGGAAATGCGGAGGATTACAATTTGGGGGACTACCTAATCTGGACAGCTGATGCCACCCCCACCTAATCCCAGGGAGTGTGATATGATGTGAAATTTGATGGACCCCTCTTCCATGGTAACTGTGAGCTTGGTGACCATCACTGCCTTCACTAGGAGTTACAAATGCATGTACACTACTGCCTTTTCTCAGAATCTCATCTCCATTCTAAGTCCTCAGTCCTGTCTTCCCCTCAACTCAGGGTGACCACCATTGGAACCCGAGGCTGACGTGTTTTCTCTCCCTTAATGAGCAGTTTTTGCTGGAGTTCTTACTAAGGCTTTGAAACTGCTGCTTTCATTTCCATAAGGCAAGTGTGAGAGCCTTTGATATCACAAGCTGCGCCACAGTTAACTGTGAGATCAAACTCTGTAATGTATCTTGACCTTTTCTCTTGGCTAGCAGCCATTGCTGTTTCAAATATGTCACTCCCCCAATCCCACTACAAGTTGACTTTCTTAGAGGGACCACTGTTCTTAGAGAAACAAAGCTTCGTTATTTCAGATGGCCCAGTAGAGGTGGTGTCACCAGCCTGGACCATGGAAGCTGGGTTTGCATCATGGCCCATGTACGCTCACTGTCTCACTCAGGCACCCGTTCCCTCAGCTTTCCCAACCAACCTCAGGCCCTGGAAACGTTACGGCTTGCCGCATGCCGCAGACCCACTATTGCTAAAGCTCTATTACATAAATGGGCTCACTGTTCTAAGTTTCTTTCCCCAAATTGAGTGTCATGGCAAGACTTGGTAAAGGCATAGGGACCTAAACGGGTTGAAACAAGAAAACAAAGCAAAAAGGCATAATAAGCACTAATGATCATTGCCACTAGGACGTCATATGTAATGCATCTCTATGTATACTATTCCTGGCTCTATGGCTTATGGGTCTAGGACACTGGGAAGCCATGGCAGGATTGCCCTATAGGGGGCTAATGTGAGGAACAGTGAGAGTGTGGATTTGAATCCTAATAAAGCTGTCAAGAGTGGCCACTCAGCAAGCCTCATCTGCGTCCTGGCCTGGCTGGTCTCATCTGAATGGTCAGCCCAAGGAACACCCTCCCAGGCACTGCTCGCCCCATCACCTCTTCTAAAACCATTGTGTACTTGCCACATTGCACTCTGTGCACTGGGTCGCTAGAAGTACCGTAGTTGCACTGATGATTTAACTCTGTTTTCTATAAAGGGCTATGTGCTCTCATGCAAATTTTTGGAAAGTCATATGCAAATCACAGAGCCCCGGCCCTTTTCTTAACAGGATGGCAACCTGGCTCCTCGGTGGCACCTGGGACCTGGAGATCCTTTCTCCACTTACGTTTAGCGCGCAGCCTGGGACTTGTCCCTGCAGCTCTCCGGGGTGCCGTGCCGCCGTTGAGACCTCCCACCTGGACTCCCATCACCCACCTCTCTTGAGACTGCTCTGGCAGGGCTGGTGTGGGCTGCAGCCTCTGCCCAGAGGGCAACATGTTTCAAGCAAAATCTACCCATCTGGGCCATGGGCTCACCCCTCAGGGCTCCCTGCTTCTCTATGGGTGCAATTCAAGGTTGCTGAGCTTCTCTCCAAAGTCTAAAATGGTGGGACAGTAGGGACCTGTGAGAGGCCTCATGACCTAAGGTACTTCCCCCAAGCTCCCAGTGTGAACCCCAGGGACCCCACACCCTCGCTGCCCTAGAGGTCTACAGTGTCAATGGACAAGGTCAATAGAGAGAGGTAGTTGTCTTTGGAGTTTTTCTCCAGCTTGAACGTGTCTATTGTCAGTAGCCCCCAATCTGGAAAATGCCATCTTTTTAGTCTAGCCTACCTCCCCCACATCATGAGAAAGAGGGAGGAGGAAGAGGGGTGGTTTATGATAGAGAAGAGGCTTCACTCTAGCTGTCCCCAAACATCGGCAAACATCTCCCAGCAAATGTTCTATCTGCTTCAGCCTACCCAGGTTGTGTGAATATTTTCTAGTTTCTTCCTAACCTCACTTACTCCCAGAGTCTCTGGTTCAGAGACCTCCCTCCCGACCTCCCGCTGCATCCAGATCATCCTGTCAGGGGGCGGGTGGGAAGTAGGAGGAGAAATAACCGAAACACCCTGGTGACAGACATGTCAATCGTTGTGGAGACTGGAGGATGGGAACGTGGACATTCATTATACCATTCTCTCCACTTTTGTATATGTTTGAAATTTTTTATAATAAAAAGTTAAAGAATAAAAAACAAAAAGTCCTTCAGCTTCTGAGACTTCAGAGAGAGCCCCAACCCCTAAAAGTTTCCTGGAAACCCCACATGAAGGCAAGAGGCAAAGATGATCCCATGACATATATACATGTATATAAATATTCATTTTCTAGTTTTGTAAAGGCCCATTGCTTTATTTTCAATAGACTAAACCTCATTTCTAAGAGGGCCCAATATTGGGCTCACTCTCCCAGCTGGGCTATGGGGGAGGGCTGGGTAATGGGTCCTGAAAATCCCCAAAGTTTACACTTCCATGCGCCTCACAGTGTACTGTGAGGACGGGGTCTGTTCAGTGTTCTGTGCAGGTCGTGCTCTGGGATGGCACCTGGCTCAGGAAAGGACTGTCTTTGTACTTGAATTTAAATCCAATGGAGAACCTTAACGGGAATTTGCATGACTGAGAATTGCTGCTGTCTTTTTTCCGTATGTCACCTTCTTGAATGTGTTCTAATAAAATGATTCTAAAGCAGGCTGTTGATATACAGTGATTTATAAATACTTTCTGTTAAGAGCTGAGGCCCTTAATTTTTTTTTATCAAGAATCCACCCTGTCCCACTTTCTGGAATAATCTATCCAGCTGGGGACAGATGCCCTGAGCATGCGTCTGGCAGGATGGCGGCACCACTACAGTTACCATCACTAATAAGAATTACGTCAACAACAGCAACGTTGCCTTCTAGTTGCCTAGCAGCAGAATTTATTCCCCAAAATAAAGAGGGCCATAGGTAGTAGATGAGTGTGGTGGCGAGGAGGAAGAGGAGGAGGAGGGGGAAGAGGAAGAGGAGGAGGAAGAGGAGGAGCGGCAGGAACAGGCCTGTGAATCAGTGGACCAGGGAGTAGGGGAGAGGCAGGTGGAAGGAGAGACAAAGGCAGCAGATGAGGGAGAGACCGAGTTCAGACTCAGTCTGTTCAGTGATAAATCCCAGCACATTCAATGGTAATCAGTTGTTAAGCTTCATTTATAAAATTGCACCATGGCAAGTGACAAACCTCACAATCTCATTAAGCAAACCGGAAGCTGAAGGAGAAAATAGGTATTCCCAAAGGTAGATATTTTGAGAAACACTTTTTATCCCAATCTTCATTCCCCTTCAGCCAGACGGGTTAGGCCACGGCCATGGCCTAGTGACAAACTGGAGCTAGTTCTTTGGGAACGGAGGCCTTGTTAGCCTTAGAAGGGGCAGCGAAGGCAGAACCAGACAAGGAGGCTTCCATTGACAAGCACCATCCTCATCCCAGAGGCCAGGAAGGCCCTTGATACACATCATCTCCTCTAGTGTTCACAGCCATCCTGAGAGGCAGGCAGTACTGCCTTCATTTCCAGATGAAGCGCCTGTAGCTACGGGAAATAAATAACTTGTGCAAAGTCATAAAGCTAGAAAGTTGCAGATCTGTGATTCAAGCTGGGTCTCTATCCCTAAGCCCCTACTTTCGCAAACCACAGGGCCAATGGCCCACTGCCCAGCCTGGCTCTCTCTTGTACTGCCATGGCCTTCACTTTAATGAACTTTGCATCTTCTGTCTGCCTTGGGGGCTGAGGGAGAGGTAGAGCCAGCTCGGCTCTTCCTTATGTGGTTGGAGAGCCCTTCCAGGCCAGAGTCTTTGCATCCACATCCATATACCTGTGACTTAGTGTGGAGCACAGGCAGCTGAGGCTGAGATCACCATTTGGTTCCCATAAGAATGTGCTCACTCATATATTTGAATGCCTACAGTGCTAAGCATCATGAATTAGGTGGGCCAATACTTATGGACTCTGCCCCAGTGTTCACAGAGCTTAGCAATAAGGCAGACATTAATCAGGTGACACATGAATGTAATTACAGATGGAAGGGACCTTGGAGATCATTGAGATCCACAGATGGCATTGAGACCCGGAAATGCTAAGCCGTTTGCCCAACGCCATATACCCATAGGGACAGAATAAGAACTGGAACACAGAACTCCTGATTTTTATTCACAGACAATTCTTTCCCTATCACATCACAGTCTAATCTATTGCGCATCCATGGGCTGCCCCCTAACCCTGGCCAGTCATGTAAACATGTTGATCAATCAGTACATTATCCCCAAACCAACTATGGGAAACCAGATGGCCCATTTGGTAATACCAAACAGTATAGTGAAGCATAGCCCTGAGGATGGCATCCACCAAGCCTTGTCTGCAGGAACAGAGAGGCAAGGCTCCCCTGCTGTAGCCGCGCTGCCTGCGAAGCATGCTTGCCAGTGTTAGGTGTTTTGGTCTGACCCCAACATTTTCTCGTCTCCCAGGCTCAGCCGTCACTCAGGCACTCATTAATTAAGCACGTATTTATTGAGCATCCCTAGGTGACAGGCACAGTTCTCAGAGCTGAGTAGGACACACAGCAGTGAGCAAAATGGGCTGCCCTTGTGGAGTGTACACACTAGCTGGGGGAGACAGACAAACTAGTACATAACACAGCATCTTAGAAGGTGATAAATGCTACAAAGAAAAATAAGAAAGGGATGTAGGGAGTGCCCAGAGGAAGAGAAGCATTTTTACCTAGGATGGTTGGAGAAAATATCTCACTGAGAAAATGATGTACTGGGGCATCATTTTATTCTCTCTTCTCTCTCTCTCTCTCTCTCTCTCTCTCTCTCTCTCTCTCTCTCTCTCTCACACACACACACACACACACACACACACACACAGCTGTGTAGTGTGACTTAAAAAGTCCCATAAGCCTTCCTCTACCTCCTTCAGAAAAATAAAGATTTCTCAGTAGCACATCCCAGAGCCCAATCCCCAGCTTTCCTTTCTTCCTTTGTGCTAACAGTGGTTCTCACACTTGAGCATACATCAGAATCACCCAGAGGACTTTTTAAAGCACAGCCTGCTGGGCCACACTACCAGAGTATGTGATTTAGTAGGTCTGGGGTGGATACATGAATTTGCATTTCTAACAAATTCCCAGGTAATGCTGATGCTGCTCATCCAGGGACTACACTGTGAGAGCCACTAGGTGAAGCTGTATAGCTTTTAGATCCCTGTAAAAAAGAAACTATTATCTGAGTCTGGCCCGTGTGGCTCAGTGGTTGAGTGTCAACCTAATTTCCAGTCAGGACACATGCTTGGGTTGTGGGCTCAATCCCCAGTGGGGGCGTGCAGGAGGAGCTGATCAATGATACTCTCTTATTATTGATGTTTCTCTCTCCCTCTCCCTTTCTCTCTGAAATCAATAAAAATATTTTTAATTAAACTATTACCTAGAAAGGACACTTCCATTCATTAGGATCTCTGGATTCAAAGTAGCTCTCCCAAGAGCAGGATCCTTGAGAAATGTGACTCCAAACTGGGGTAAATTTTGGAAGCCACTGCCCAAAACCTCCAGGCATGGAGGAGTCAGAGCCAAGGACAGATCCTGAAGAGGTGGTGACAACAGTATTTCATTACTAGCCTATCAATGCTCTGCATCTTCATAGCATTTAATACTTTTACAAGCCCTTTGCCCACTACTCTCTTTAGAGACAGTTAAACCGTTAGGTAGGCAGAATAGGTGTCATTATTATATATCATAGATGAGAAAATTGAGACACAAAGACATAACATGGCCTCTCTTGGGCATGAAGAATGAGAACCCCTTGTGGCCTTACACCTTGCCCTGTGTTCTTTCTTCTTTAACACTCTTCATGACATAGCTGAGCTTTCTCCTAGGGCTTCTACCTGGGCCATTAAAATCTAGGACACTGAGTCACTCTTTGCCTGTCACTCTGTTCAAAATCCCACTGCTTCGAGTAGACGATTCATATGGGTGATTAATTGTAGCAAACACTAGGCCCTGCATGAGTTTCTCCCCCATTAGTGCGTTTTTCCTCTTCTGTCGCCAGGTATTGTTCAGAGGAAGTGCTAACTCATTTTGGCATTTGCCTAAGCTACAACTAATCAGTATGAAAGCAAACCTGCTGTGGGAAAAGCACACACAATACTTTCCAAAGACAAATAGAAATGGCATTGTGATTACATGTGCCGTTGCTTCCATTCCGTTAGTAGAGATCGTTGAAAGTGTTCTGTATCACAAAGCACACAGCAAAATGAGAGTGGGTTTTGTTAAATGTGATGGCTGGTGAGTCTCATTTGCAGGTATTTATACCAGAAAAACATCATGGACATGGAAGATATCTTCCAGTTCTTGCCCTTCTGGTTATTTTCTCCACAGTGAGTGAGGTCTCCCTTTGAAGCTCACAGACAGTGACCCAAGGTTACAAGGAGCTGTCTCTCTTTAGCTTCCATACTGTTTGTGACCATCCAGAAGCTTAAAGTTTTCAAAATTTAAAACTATCCTCTTGGACCCTAGCCAGTTTGGCTCAGTGGAAAGAGCATCGGCCTGTGGATTGAAGGGGCCCGAGTTGGATTCTGGTCAAGGTCATGTACCTTGGTTGCAGGCTCATTTCCCAGTCCTGGTTGGGGCGTGTGCAAAGGCAACCAATTGATGAGTCTCTCTCACATCAGTGTTTCTCTGTCTCTCTCTCTCTCCCTTCCACGCTCTCAAAAAATCAATAGAAAAATATCCTCAGGTGAGGATTAAAAAACAACAACAACACTGTCCTCATTGGTCTCTCAACCCACTGATATTCTTGGCATCTTTCTTTGGCACTACCATTGGGATCCCTCATTGATTCAGTAAGCATTTATTAAGCACTTAATGTATACCAAACCTTGTAAGAGCCACTGAAGAGGCTACAAAAATGAGCTAGATACAATCTGATAATACCATATGATAGATTCACTCTGTGAATTGTGTGGAATAATCAACATGCAAGTGTATTCTGGATGTAGATTATAAACTCTTGTGAGCATTCCCCCATTTCTATTGTCTATACTCACTTTGTACTCAGATAAAACTAATTGATGAGTTATGTTAGCTTCAACACAAAGGAAAGACACTACCACTAGGAGAAGAGGGTGAGGCAGAAGCGCTGCTCTGTGTTTGGAGCACCCATGGAGATCTGCGTCAGCCGAGGCATGGCAACAATGGGGCAGCGGGACCTAAACTCTGCTGTAGGTGTTGCACATGTGGATGATAGCAAATTGAATGTGTGAGGGTCATAGAGTTTGTGGGATTAGAAACCCGATATCGATGAAAGATCCAGTGTGAATGTGTTTTTGCTGAGTTTTATATTCCAAAGTGTGCTGTAAAAATGGCCATCCCTTAAAAACAAGTAGCTCACACCCACTGCAACACAGGGATTGAGCATGTAAGAAAATAGGCTGGATTGGGGGGGATGGAGTTGGCTGTGGAGGACTCAGTTAGTTGGGTCAGTCTGAGAGACTCTATGAGAAGAAGAGCTGCAGATGATAACCCAACAATGTGAGTATGTGTGTGTGTACGCAGACCTGTACACAAATACACATGCACAGAAAGGTGCTGAAGGCCAGGAAAAAAGACTTTATGAGGATGTGACCCTTTAAATAAATTCCAAACACATAATCCAAAAAAATAGACAAGTTTAGAAAACCAAAAGCATAGTCAGAAAGTAAGGGTAAGATTATAGTTCCGGTGACCAAACGGCTGAAGGAATACCACTGACCCACCTGCCTCCCATGAGTGTGCATCAGCTTTCACTCCCCTCCCACCACAGCCAGCGGCTCAGGCTGACCCACTCTGCTTTAGGCTGGGCTTTGTGGATGGTGGGATTTCAAGACAGGGACTCGGGGCAGATGTGCAACTGGATCTCAGGTCTGTCCTTCGGGTCCTATTTCTGGCACCTCTGCAATGTGGAAAGCGTTTTCACAGCACAGGTGCTGCATCCAGGCTTTCCAGTCACCTTCCCGGGCTAGTGACATGGTAACCTAGCAACCATGGATACAATGGGTGGGTGTGGTCATGGATAGTGGTAGCTGCAGGGAGAATTTAGAGGCTTCAGAAACAACAGTGATGGGGACAGGGTCTCTGTGTATCTGCCTTTGAGTTTCTGGGGGAGGGGGGTAGAATAAAGATGTTATTCTATTTGTAAGGATATCCAGGAGTTCTGTTGCCTGTTGATGGTGACCTTTTAATGGGCCTTATCCCCAAGCACAGTGTGCAGTTTTCCGATGTGGTTGTGCTGGATTCTGCTGGGTGGGGGTTATGGCACACATCAGGTGAAAGGAAGTGCCACGGTGGGGTGGGCCTGAAACCTCCTTCATGGAGAAGCAGGGTTTAGATTTCACTGGTGTGGCACTTGTGCTCTGAGAGTGCCCCTGTGCATGGCACTCCAGTGTGGCTCGGGTGTCGCCTGGATTCACCAGGACGTGTGTGGGCATCTTGGCTCTGAAAGAAGCAAGTTGGTGATAAAACTGATATGCAGTTAACAAGGCCGGCTGGGAGTTAGCAATGTAAACAGGGCGCTTTGTACTTCCCAGATTCTTCTTGCATTGTCACTTGGTATTGGCAATACTGACATAATGAGATGTATATATTTCTGGGACTATTCAATCAACAAACTTGTTGGATATAGGCCTCAAGGGCAAGCCATCAAAAATTATCTAAGCATGCTCCGTGTACCCTGAAGGCCACACAGGCATGCTTAGAAATAGAATCGGTCGTTAAAGGGGAGGCCCTTGCAGGGTCTGCTTGGTTGGTTGGTATTGCAGAATGTAAGTGGTGACAGTCCAGCTTAATGGCACAGCACAGGTTGCTTCCAGGACCAGGCAGTTGCATGGCATAGGAGAGGCCACCAATCAGCATTTCTAACTTTTGAGGAAGGACTTTTTCAGAAATTAAAGTGATAGGATAATTAGCCCAATAATTCTGATGGTGTTACAAAGATGATTGCTTAGACCACATGCCATTTTACCTTCATGCCCTAGACCTCAGATTTGGCTATAATTGTCAGCTATCTGGCTAACTGGTTTCTCC
The DNA here is from genome assembly GCA_004026665.1 of Murina feae. Lineage (NCBI taxonomy): Eukaryota > Metazoa > Chordata > Mammalia > Chiroptera > Vespertilionidae > Murina > Murina feae. The sequence continues at coordinate 14,263 of PVJC01026085.1, forward strand.
TGGATTAAATGTCTTACAAAAGAATGCACATGCCAGCAGAGGTAGGAGTAGGGTGCAGAGGGTTGAGAGAGGACAGTATCAATAGTTCCATTGGACACATTGGACTCCAGGGATATCAAAGGTTATGTCCAAAGTAATGTGGTGATTTGGGTTCTAGAGAGTCCATCCCCTCAGCTATCAGAGACTAAGGGAAAGGCTAACACATCCTCAGAGATCAATAAGAGGGTTATTCATTCAAAAAACAAGAGAATGGATATTGTTAATAATAGTGACTGTTATTAATACTAATATCCATCGTGTCATTTATTCATCAACAAATATTTATTGAGTATATACTATGTGCCAGGCACTATGCTAGACAACAACAACAAAAAGACAGGAATTTTGACCCCATGGAGCTTACATCCTCGTGGGAATGTGGACAAGTAAAATATATAAAATGCCAAATGATGATAAAGGCTATAAAGAAAAATAGAGCTGCAGGGATAGGGTGAGGGGAGGACCTGAGTTCCAGTGACAGACAAAATCAGGGAAACAAGGGCATAATGAAGTTAGTCCAAATGATCTCAAGGCTTGTAGTGGTAATGAGGCTGTGAGTGTTGGAGGAGCCCACGCCTCTGCTAGGAGCATAAACAAGGTTTTAGAAATCTCTCTTCATTACTCCCCAAACAACCATGAAGGCCTGGGGAGGAGTGGTCTTGTCTAGGAGCAGGCAAGAGTTCTCGGGTTAGATGGTCTCTCCCCCAAGCTTCATTCTCCATTGGAGCCAAGAAGGTGCCCAGGAATGTGCCTGAAGTAAAGGGGGCTTCAAACCATTCCCCCAGCCTCTGCCGGGAGTCGAAGGAAGCCCTTCTGGTACAGGATTGGCCAGGTTATAGGAGTCGGGATTTCTTTCAGAGTGATAAGACCTTACCTGTGGTGTGATCATCATCCCTCCTTGTTTACATGGTGAGATTCTTGACAATAAAACCAGGTAAAAAGAATAAAATGAATCTAATAACCAAGAGGTTAGGCCAGAAATTATTCATAAATCTCTGAAAGCTCAAATAGGCATTGCAGATTCTGAGGAGTGTGATAAGGTATTTGTTTTATCTTTAATTAGCTTGAAATATGAATTCCCTTTGGTTCCCTTCCCCCTCAATTCCCAGCAGGCTGCAGGACCCCTCAAGTCCAGCTTGATAAAGGTTCAGAAGCAGCAGGAGGACTAGTCGGCAACCATGCCTGGTTAGGGCAAAACCAGTCACCAGTACAAGGGCAGAGAGAGCAGAGGGCACCAGGAGACCCAGTGAAGAGGTGCAGGAATTCACATCAGAGTCTTGGGCCCCTGTAATAGAGATGTTCAACCCAGACTGCGAGAAGTATCTGAGCTACAGTTGTAGTGTAAATGTAGCTTTCACGTTTCCTCTTCCCAAACCCCACTTAGCACCCATTGAACTTATACAGAAGACTTGGGGGTTAAGGAGAAACTGGCTTTCTCCTCCTAGCTACATCAGTGTGTCCTCAAAAGGCAAGCTTTTGAGTCTGAAGCCAAGTGAGAGAGGAGCTCAGAACACACACTCACCCTTCCATTCATTGTGTAATTCGTTGTTTCACCTAATGCTAAGGCTTCTCTCTGGAGAGAGACATTGCAACATCAAGGCTCCAAGGCTAATATTCTGTCATCACTGTTATAGGAAAATTAGTCTCAAATGGTGGTGTAGCTCCTCCAGAAAAGAGCTGATGGGACAAGTTCATTCCAGCTCAGGTCTTGGTCCAGAAGCCAAGTGTTATAATGACAAACAAAATTACATTCTCCATGTGGCTGTGAGAAATCAAGTATGGCATTTGGTTATTTTTTATTTTCTTGGATCAGCACATGTGCTCAGAAGGGGTGCTCTGGCCATATTTGGTATAGGTCACTCATCTTGTGGCCTGTCCTGATAAAAATTTGGTTTTGAACATGACTCAGACTCCCTTGTTGAATGCAAAACTTTTGGACTTGCATGTAGATGTGAGCTGGATGAAGAACTAGTAGAGCTGTATGGAATCATGTTAAAGCATACAAATAATTAGATTTGTCATTGCTACAGAGTAAATTCCATCAGGGCGGGGTTACTTGTCTGCTTTTTTCCCTGCTATATCCCCACTGCCTATAGTAATGCCAGAAACATACTATGTACTGGAAGTACAATTGCACAGTATGTAGAGTAAGTGCAATCTCCTTCGTGAGCAGAAATGCAGAGAGAAATCGTCTTCCATTTTTAGTGCGACTGGACTGGGAGGCAAGTGCCTTCATTGCACCATTAGGGGGTGGGAAGGAGCCTGCAACAATGTCATATTTAGCAAAAACAAGGAGCATGTGGCTTGATTTTCAAATAATGCAAGATAGGAGACTGGCTCGATGCAGGATCTGATAGAGTTAAAATCTGGAGTCAAGGGCTAGGATTGATACATGGAGAAAGCAACTGACACTAAGCAAGGATCCAAGGCTGATATGCAAAGAAGCAAGCGGACAGTAGAAGCCCAGGTAAACAGCCAGGTGTGGGAAATGACTGTGTGTGGTTTGGCCACTAACAATTCAAAGAAGCCTAATAAATGACAACTCATCTCTCAACAGTTTTTATTGTATCCCCCAATGGATGAGTGGGTTTTTTTTTTAAGTACTACTTGACTTCTGTAGATCATTTCTAATTAAGAATGACAAATAGGAAGATTGTCAAAGGAAAAGCACCAACCCTGCAGAGCACAAGTCCCCTAAAATGAAACAATTGTATGAGAAGTCAAATTTGAAAAATGTCTCTCATTTGGTTTGCTTCAGTGAGTTGGTTGCCAATGAGAATGATTAAAGTTTGAAAGACAGTGTTATTGAAAATGCACCTCTCCTCTGTGCCCTGACCCATCCCCATACTCATGATTCTCATTGAGCATTCCTGAAGCTCCAGGAAATGAAAATGTGGGAATTGATGCATCTCTTGTAAGTGAGCCCAAGAGCTGGTCAGCAATAGGTTCTGATGCCAATTTCCTGAGAGCAAGTGAAGCTGGCTCTCAGCTTAATTTTATTGAGCTTTAAGGTTGTTCGTAAAGTACACAAAAGGAATATGAAATATGTTCCTTATCTAAAAGAATTGTATATTCCACTTGAGAGAGAGAAAATATAAATACTCAAAAGAAAATTCACACTATGTGTGGAAAGAGTAAGTATTGCATTAGCCTGAGAGGTCCAAAAGCTATAACGATCTCTCCTCCCTCTGTATCTCTATCCAATACGAAGGACGAGTCATAGCATGTAATGGCAGTAATCTTCAGGGTTCTGTTTTTGTTTTTTAAAAAATAACTAATAATAATAATAATGGTAATGGTAGTAACACAACAATAATAAAATCCAATAGGTTTGCCCAAATTGCATTCAACATATATGTCTATAGTTGTCTTATGGCCCATTACACCTCTGTATCCTTCTTGTCTTTATTTTTCCTACCACTTTCTCAGTGTTCCTGGCCTCCTACTAATATACATCCCTAAGACAATTTTATCCAGAGAAGATAATGAAAGCAGATATATCTGTCACAATAAGCTAGGTTATGCTATGGTAACAAAAGACTCTAAAAATATTGGTGGCTTAAAACGGCAAGGGTTTATTTCTTGCTAATGTAACACTACATGTTTATTGTAGGTTGGCAGCAGGCTATGTTCATCATACAGAATCAGGGACTCTGGCTAATGGAGCAAATTCTAAAGTTGCCAATTTCCATCTCAGACAGAAAGAGAATTTTGAAGGATCTTAACCCATAATTAAATGATCCAGTCTGGAAATGGCTCAATATCCATAGCCAGAACTAGTTGCATGGCCCTATTCAGCCAATAAGGGCCAGAAAAAACAATTCAGTTATATTTCTAGAAGTCAAAGAGCTAGAAATATTTAGTGAAGATAAGAATGACTATATTAGAAGTTAATATTAACTTATATTTGCAAATAATTTACATTTCATTGCTAACTCAGATTTTCACATTTTGGCTCTACTCAGCTGGTATGTGTGTGTGTGTGTGTGTGTGTTTCAAACAAATACATTGAAGTAATGTCATTCATGTTTAACTCAGTGTTTGCTTTCTGTTACTCCCAATACCTAATTTCCACTAGGCCCTGGCCATGATATTGGTCTGTCTGTACTGGTTCAGTGCTAATGTCAGCATCTAGTCAGAGAATAAAGATGAGAAGCCTTCTTGTTCTTGAAACTTTTTCCAGACTTAGAGAACCAATTTTTGAGGCTACAATATCCTGATGAGTCTGTAGTGACATATCTTAGGGCTTAATTTACTACATTATTTACATGCTAACTGGTAGAGTTCTCTACTGACATCTGGCAACAGACTCTACATAGTGGTGCTGCACAGTAGGGATGTGAAGTTACTGAATCCTCTATAGTAGAATCACTGACTAATGTGAGAACATAATTCATGTCACTTTGCTCATGTTACAAGTAGTGCTATATGATTGCATGACCTTGTTCTAGAAATCACATGGGTATTCCATTATTAAGGAGCTTTGGGTATCACTGGGAAGCCAGAGCAAGCTCTACTGGAAACTACATTCAAATTGTCTGCAGGCATTGGATACAAGCAGACCAGACAAGAAAATACAGAATTGTAATGGGTTGGAAAGAACCCTTTGTTGTCACTAAGAAATTTGGTTTTGGTCTTTCTTCTATTGACCAGGAGTATTAGCTTTGAAAAATATTTTAGTGAAATCATCTACCTTAGTCAAAACCTCAGTTTACCCATTTATAAAATTGGAAAGTAATAGGAACTTACCTCTAAATTGTATTCATGCTTAAACATTCTGTTTTTCTGTTACTGACTTAATTGAAACCCAAAAGTCTATGACTTTCAGTTGGTAAAAGTCAATAAGCACACATCCAAAGTAATGTAGAACTGAGAAATGATATTTATAAAAGGGGAGAACAATTTCATATGTAATAATTATCTGCACTGATAGAAATGCAAGGACCAGATATACTCCCTGCCTGAAACAAACAAAACAAAAAACACACAAACAAAATATAAAAAACTACCATTTTCAAGACACTGGACATCAGACAACGAAGGACAATGTGATCCCTGAGAGGAGCAAAGATAAGAAATACAGTAATGTATTTCTCATCAAAAATCAGGCAAGCAAGAAGTCAGTGGAGCCTCTGAGTGAAGTACTTAAAGTAAAAAAGAAAATGGTCAACCTAAAATTCTATACCCAGTGCAAATATCTCCCAATAACAAAGTCAAAAATAAAGACATAAGAAAAGCTGAAAAAAAAATTCTTTGCCAGCAGATCTACACTACAAGAAATGTTAAAGGTAGTCCCCTTAGGTAGAAAGAAATAATACTACAGGGAAATATGGATCTGCACAGAGAAATAAAGAGCACCAGAAATGGCAAAAAATAAATCTGTATATATAAAAGGCTAATATGCAAAGTGTCCCCTTGGGAGTTTGACTGCAAGACCGGGAGTTTGATTGCTCACTGTGATGTATGCTGACTACCAGGGGGCAGCACGGAATGAAGGAAGGCCCCAGCCAGCAGCCAGAAAGTCCCAATTGGCCCTGATCACTGGCAAGGCCTAGGGACCCTACCTGTGCATGAATTTCATGCACTGAGCCTCTAGTAGGTAAATAAACAAGATTTTTAGATAAAGAGGAACATGAAAGAGACTTTAAAAGTATGTTTGAAATCCTCAAAGAGATAAAGCATAAATATTATATGTGAAACAGAAACAAGTGACTATACAACAAGAATACACAGAGATGAAGAGAGAATTCCAATTTGGAAAATAGAAGTGAGGAAATCTCTTAGGGCACAACCAGAGAGATCAGAGATGGATGAAAATAATTTTAATAAGAATTTTCAAATACTAGTAAAGTGGGGAGGATGGCAAAAATACGTCTTGCCAACAGAAAATGTCTACAAATTTTCCAGAAATGAAGAAATATAGAAACATTGCAGTGAAACTAGAGAAAATTAAGAGTATAAAACTCTTAAAGTCAAGAGAGAGGAAGAACTGGTTACCTAAAAAGGGACAATGATAATCTTAACAATAGGCTTCTCATCTCCCACAGAGATTAAAAAGAGAACAGAGTAAGAGCATCACTGTTCTAACAGAAAATGTTATGACCTAGAATTCAATGCCCAGCAAAATTATAATTTAAGAGTGAGGGTGAGATAAAGTTTTCAGACACATAAGAACTTAGAAATGTTACACATCTTAAGTTTTCACTCTTTTGCAAAAAGAAAATGAACCCAGAGTGGGGGAATTAGATATAAAAAGATATTGTAAGTTAAAGGCTTACTAAAAGTGCTATGGTCACTATAATTAACATTTAGTACATCTATATATATAAAAGCCTAAGCAACCGGCCAATTAGCTGGTAGCTATGATGCACACTGACTACCAGGGGACAGACGCTCAACACAGGAATGGAACCACAGGCGTGGAAACATGGAACAGACTGATGAAATTCAGAGGGAAGTGGGGAGAAGGGAGAGCAGGAAGAGATTAACTGAAGATCTTATATGCATGCTAGATGCCCTCTGCATGGATTCGTGCACCAGTGGGACCCCTCAGCCTGGCCTGTGGGGATTGGGTCAAGACCGTCTCTCTGACATCCCTGAGGGTTCTCGGATTGTGAGAGGGCGCAGGCCAGGCCATGCTCTGGGCCTCTAGTATAATAATAATAAAAAGAATAATAACTATTTGAAACAAATGGAATGTTCTGAGAAAGAGTTAGGCAAGCTCAGGTCCTTATCTGACTTAAGAACAAGATAGAGTTAGGAATTAATTTAGACTTTATTAGACATATATAAATTTGTAAGGACATGTAAGGATAGCCACCAAAAGAAAAAAAAAGAATATATAATTTTGATACTGTTAGACAAAAAACGAGGAGAATAAAACAAACTTGGTTAATCCAAGAGAGAAAATAAAAAAAGAAGGAAAAGAGAATTCTCATAGCAAATAGAAAATACTAACAAAAAAGAAAGAAGCCCAAATATGTTGTTAATCACAATAAATGCAAATGGATTTAATGCATTTATTAAAATGCAAATACTTTCCAATTGTATTTTCAATTAAAATTCAGGTATACACTGTGTAAGAGAGATCAAGTCTAAAATAATAATACAGAAAATAGAGTGATAGAAGAAGATACACTAAGCAAATATTAACCAATAGAAAGTTTGTATAGAATTTTTAATGTCAGATAAAATGCAATCATCTTAAGCTCTCTTGTTCTTTAAATCTTAAGCTCTCTTGTTCTTTAAATTGTGTGGTATGTTTATTACTCCAGCAAAGCTAGTACAGAAATTGCCACCTGGAATTGGGGTACTGCCATAACAAAAAGTTTTTTTAAAGAAAGAAAAGAACAGCAAAAAAGAAAATACGTGGCACTGGCTCTGGAAGTGGGCCGAGGGTGAAGGAACATGTTACTGGAGGCTGGGAAACGGGAGACCTGCGCTGAGCAGTGGTGAAACATTTAGGAAACTGTCATTTACAATAATTCGGAAGGCAGCTAATGCATTTGTAGACTACAATGAAAGAACCTGGGTTTTTTTTGTTTTTTTTTTTAAGGAAATGATTCAGTGTTTAAACAAAAGCAATAGCAATGCTGTGTGTTGCTTGTAACGTTTGTAATTATTAACTGGATGCCCATAAGAACACGAAGGCCAGGAAGGGGAAAATAGAAGTGTGCTGTTATAAGGCTCATGCACTGTCATGAAGTAGTATGATATCCCTTGAAGGGAGACTGTGCTGGTTAAAAGTAAATAATGAGTTAAGTACACCTTAAATCCTAACACAACCCCTGAAATAACAAAGCAAAGACTCAGCCACTAAGCCACCTGAGTCTGCTTGGGCCACCATAGCAAACACCACAGTTGGGGGCGCTTGAACTGCACATTTCTTTTCTCACCCTTCTGGAAGCTACAAGTCCATGATCAAGATGCTGGTAAATTCTGTTTCTGGTGAGGGCTCCTCCCGGAGGAACACAGAGCTACCAGAGCTTGCTGGTCAAGACACAGATGAAAGAACCCAGATGCTGGCTTCAATAAGATAGGGTTTATTTTTCTCTCGAGTTAATAGACACCTGAAGATAAGCAGCCTCGGCTTGGTGGAGGAGGCCACTCACTCATCAGGAAGCCAGGATTTTCTTGTGTATCCTTCACTACACGCAGGGTTTGGTAGAACTCAGAGTCGAAGGTGCCAGGTGTTCCAGGGAGCAGATGGGGCAACAGGAAGAAGGGACATCCCTGCACGCTTAGGAGACTGGCTTTATCCAGCACTTGGGTTTACACCTCACTGGCCAGAGCTTGGTACTCTGGCTGCCAGTGCACCTGGGGAATAAAGTCTTTTACTGGGAGGCCCCTCAAAAAAGTCTCCATTACTAAGAAATCAGGAAAGAATGGATGTGGGAGGCACCTCATCCATTACTCTTATTACCAGAAAAGTAGGTGGTGACAATCCATTCCGCATCTCTCTACTCTCCTCCTCTACATGTTATGTTATTTTGCACAGAGGAGTGTGAATGTATAACAGAAGCATCCATGAGACAGACAGCTAACTCTTTCCATGTAGCATAGAGGAGCACTGCGTCTTCACCTCTTAATATTTAAACAGATTAAATTTTTTTAATTATGAGGAATTCCCTCACAATTAACGATAGCCCAGTGAAAGGACCAAAATGATAAGCCAATAAAGGGCATTTAAAACATATACTTCACATATTTTCATAAGTACTAGGGTTTAATTAAAACACAAAGATGTGAATTTTAAAAAGTAAACATGAGAGAGTCCATCTAAATGAAACAGGGATGTAGATATTTCCAAAACGTGAGGAAACCGTGTCTGCAAATTCAAACCAACAGTAATTGGAAATCACTGCTTCTAAGAAAAATTTTAAAAACTACATGGAGCCTACTGTGAAGACACTTAGAATCCAGTGAAAGGCATGGATGTAAACAGATGTAAAAAGGCAAACATGTCCCGGGGGAGAGGGACAGCCAGCATTCTGCTGGAAAGCCAGACACACATCTTTGGAGCTGCTGGGGGTGATGGCATGGACGGAGGGCATGTGCAGGGGGTCATGGAGGAGGCTGCCCTGCAGCGGGGCTTGCAGGGAGCGCGTAAGTAAAGCCAGGGAATCGGGGCCATCATGGGCATGTTGGGGAAGTCGCAAGCATGGGTGTGGCCTGGAACACGGGGTCAGTCTTGGTAGCAGATGTGTTGGACAGGTTGGGGAATGGGATCTGGGAGGCAGGTCTCACATTACACGCTCAGGAACTCGGACCTTGCCCTCTAGGCAGTAGAGGGACAGTGGAAGAAGTTGAGCATGTTCATCTGTTATGGCCTTTATTTTCTCAGAGAGTCATGAGCAAGGTTATTTACTGTTGAGAAGTTTGTCAGCTCTAAGGAATGCAAATGGTTGGCCCTGGCCAGGTAACTCAGTTGGTTAGAGCGTCGTCCCCATAGCCAAGGTTGTGGGTTTAATCCCCAGTCAGGGCACATATAAGAAGCAACCAGTGAATGCAAAAATAAGTGGAACAACAAATCAATGCCTCTCTCTCTCTCTCTCTCTTTCTCTCTCTCTCTCTCTCTTTCTCTCTCTTTCTCTCTCTCTCTCTCTCTCTCTCTCTCTCTCTCTCTCTCTCTCTTTCTCTCTCTCTCTCTCTCCCCCCTTCCCCCCCAAAAAATCAATCAATAAATTTTTTAAATGTAAGGAATATAGAGGGTTTAACTTTTAAACTTTAAAAGAAGATAATATAATGAAGAATCCAAAAGGAATAAACAAGGGGCTGGGAGTAATCTTAAAATCCTCACTGAGGTGTTGCAAGTGAATTTATGTTCAGATTTTCTGACAGCAAGAGCAAAAAGGCAAACATATTAGGATAAATAGCATTTTGGTTCCTGACAAGTACAAGTATACCACATTGTGTTTTTCTTAAACTGCATCACTTGACATTTTAAGATGTGCCCTTTTTTTAGCACCAGTGGGATGATT